>JAGXJF010004784.1:0-34924 GCA_019208055.1 Stipa capillata | reverse complement strand
CCCTATCCTCTATTCATGTCACGATACGACCCAAGAGTGACTTATGCAGGGTCTAGTGGCGTTACAAGCCAACGAGGAGACTATACTCGGTCGGACGACTTAACCACTGAAGCGAGAAGCAAGTCAGGCTACCATGGACGAGCGTGAAAGAGGGCGACTTGTTCGCGATCTCAATGTTTGCTTTTGTCCCACCGAAGGGGCCCGCGCGAGCAAATGGCGAGGCTGAGACCACCGCCCGGTTTACGGACTTGCATTGATCGGTCTTTTGTTTTTTCACTGAGATGACAAGGAAGACATGGAGGACCGAGCCGTACGTGCCGAAGGGAATCTACGAATTTATACCGGCGCATGAGTAGGTAGCGGCTGAGGTGGAGTAGATACGCATAGTCATCGGCCAAATGTACGGTGACACGAACTAGGAAAAGATTGCTACCTTTTGAGGGGTAGCGATGCATATTTACACCTGTAAGCCACCGTGGTATTTGCCTATATAAGGCAAGTATGAGCACCCCGTCATGAACAGAGATCAATACAAGCTTCTACACACATTCTTTCATACTATTGCACGGCTAGTTAGGATAAAGTCCCGCGGACGCTGGCTTCGTCCCCCGAGTCCTCCTCAAGCACTTTAGGTACTCCGACCCGAGGGATAGCCTTACACCTGCCTGCACCTGAGAGTCATCTCGTCAATAGTTGAGCCGCCGACACTGGCGGAAACGAAAACCACACAGTGCGAATCGCGAGTTAACAGGCCCTTAAGAGCAACTGCAGGCGCGACGTTCGCCTGGACTGATCGGCAAAACCTCCTGCGACGATCAAGTCGGCCGCAACGTTCGAAGGCCATAAGTGGACGACGTCGATCATAAAAAGAGCCTCGCACCCAGCCTCGCAACCCCCCCCCTACGAGACCGACTGATGCGGGCGGGCGGCGGGGGGGCGCGCCGGCACGCGGGTGCGGGCGGGTGGCGCAGGAAACCTTCAGACAGACCTTGCCCCGCAAGTCAGACATGCAGTCTAAAGCCCTGAGAAATGTGTCTTCGGCCGTGCCGCGAGCAGGAGGAAGTTGCTGGGCGTTCCTGTCTCCAAGCCGGGGGATAGAGGCCAACCCAGCACGAAGATACAAGCCATACCTCAGCATGAGTCCCCCAACAACTGCAAGCAAGCTTCAGAAGCACTGCCACGACGGCGCCCTCGCCCTCTTTTTTTGTCTTATTTTTTTTTTCCTTTTTTTTTTTTCTTTTACTTGGGAAGGTTCGTATTCTCGCTCCAGCGAAAAAGGGCGCACTCCCTGCTCTTCAGGCCCTTACGGCAGGTTTCTCCCCCTCTCTTTCAGGAAGTTCGAATGGATAAGGGAGGAGTGTCAGCTCGCCTGTCGCAGAACCTCAAGCAGACCTCAGCCTTCGCACCTCCGCTCCTCCAGAGCACGGTAATCCTCCCCGCGGCGACTAGTAGCCTCCTAGCTGCTACCTCAAGCCGCAACGGCCTCTCGCGTTAGCGCCTCCCCAGCTCTCTAGCCGTCAGGGAGCAGCGCCGACCGGACCCAAAACACCGGTCTACTACGCTCTCCGAGCTCGCTGCAAGAGAGCGAAGTTGCGTCGGTGGGGGGGGGTACACCGCAGCTCGAGAAGGGGCCATACCGCCCGAATCATGCGACTCCCGAAAGCGTCACTACTTCTCTGGCCCCTTCCGTCCGCTGGCTCTCCGACATCGTTCCACTCTTTTTGGTGGGGGGGGGAGAGATGATTCGCAACAGAGAAGCCACTAGCGAGCCAGCCAGCTGCGCTACCGAGCTCGCCATGTTACACCATCTAAGGTCTTTTTTTTTTATGCCTTCTGAACCGCCTATCAAGTGCTAGACGCTCCTCGCCGATTATCGTTCGAATGGAGTGACCCCGCCCGGACTTCGAACCCATCGCAGCGATCTGTCTAGCGACGCTGTACGTCGACGATTCCTGGTGTGACGAGAAGGAGCGGGCGCCGGCGCGGTAACTAGGTCTGTCGCACGGGAAAGGAAGCCGAAGCGGCCCTAATACTCGGCCCGGCATGAACTTTCAAAAAAAACAACAAACAATCGTCGCCGAATACGAGGCTCTTCTGCTTAGGGCCTCCGCAAGGCATCGCGCGCGGCTGGGGCGCGGTTTGCCTCCTCGTCCGGAGCCGACTTGCAGTTAGTCCCGCGACCAAGTCGGGAAAGACTACCAGACAAAAGATCCAGGAAATGGCGAAGTATCCTGAGCGGCCCAGTAAAGGCGTCCGTCGAGAAACACTTCAGCGCCGGATCACAATCTAGAGTTATCCCGAGCCAGGGGACAATGATCGAGGCGGGGGACGATCCCTTCTGACCCGGGCGGCGAGACGCCCGGCCCCACCACCCCTCCTCCTGCAGCCGCGTTCAGCCAGAGACCATTGACGGGCACCCTTCGGTCGAAGCCAGTGCTCCGAGCGTCAACGTCATACTCCGCCAGACTGCCAGCCCGCCCCGAGGATTAGGAGGGCGCCCGATGAGGAGTACCTCCTCTCGGAGACGGAACACCAAAGCACCCGGCCAAAGCTCGAGCAGACACCTCGGACTGCACGACGCAAAAAACACATTCTTGGGCTCAATGGTGGAAACAAAAGAATAGTGATGTCACGGACCCGGAATTGCATATGATTAGGGGAACGAGAAGTCGCCAAGGACCGAAGGACTCGTCCGCCCGGTGGCACGGTACCTGCGCCGTACGCACCAAGGTAGACGGTCCGACACCCGCCAGGTGCGAGCCGGCCGGAAGCGACCAATCTTCCCAAAATCACATACGATTCCATAATCCGGTGAAAAGTCAGAGTCGTGCCCGAATCCTACCACCACAAGCAAGGTCGGAGGAGCCCGGCAATTCTACCCACACCCTAACCTAGCTCGGAAGCTAGTGGGTCGCTCGAAAGCCCGGTAGAACGCCCACACCCTGCCTGGCCGGCACAGCATCTCAGCCAGCGGGTCACTCAACCAACTCCTGCTCGACTTAGTAGAAAATGGTACGGCCTCGATCCTTCACGGCATACCCACACACTTCATATCACTCACGCATTGTGCAGGGGCAGCCTGGATTAACAACTCGGATATCGTCACAAAGCTCTACATTACGATATTAATAATAACAGTCCACGATAGGGACAACATATTACATCAGTCGGTTAACACCGGAAACATATCCGAGTACGGAGAAAATTAACAACAGCGGAACCAAAATAATAGTCCCACAGCGACATAGTGATCGCTGAACAAAACACTAACTATCCCATACATCGAACGCAACCGAGGAAACCAGACACGTCAAACATCGTCGAAAAACTCTTCGACCACCGGCTCACCTGCAAGCTCCAGGGATAGCCTGGGTGAGTACGAATGTACTCGCAAGACTTATCCGTGCTTGATTAAATGTCCTACTCATACTAGTGCAACAACAATTAAACATGAATGCTTCTCAGAGTAACAATATACTTAATTGTGAAAACAAAGCATAATTAACATGGAGGGAGGACAACTAGTCAATATACTACTCAGGCAACCAACCAATCAACTTCCATTACTAACACATTTACTTGCATCATTTTCAATCACTTAGGGTACAGCCCCTAGGTTAATCCCAATCTCGATCATCAACACCTAGTTCATTCATTCTCTCGGACCGTTCCGACGATACAACCACTAGAGATATTCGAAAGCATTATCCCTTGGAGGTTGCAAAGCTCCAAGCGGCCTTTACCATCCGACATACCCTAGCGTTGATCTCGGCAACGTCCACGTGGTGACAAGGGAAGTAGCCACGCTGGAGTTACCTCAAGGTTGGTATCGCGACAAAACTCCCATACACCTGGTCGCAACATGCTCCTCCAGTGATACCAACTTTATCCAGTTGACCCTTTTTCCTTCGGCTCTCACATCTCACCTTAGGTTCAAGTATTTAGTTCGTCGATTAATTCCAACCATCACTAGGCACACAATACAGCACATCCTAACATGCTAGTTTAGCCGAACTTAACCACAATCTACGAACGACGATACAACATCAACACATGGATAGAATAAGCAAGTACTGAACAAATAAAAGGGATGCAACAAGCTCTGCTTGCCTTCGTAGAACTGTTCTTGTTCTGGCGTCTGCTCGTGAGCCTGGAGGTCTCCTTCTTCGTAATCTAGCGCAAGTAAATTGGATATCGAAGATAAGCAACAATGCAATCAATGAATCCAGCATGTATGCATGAGTGTGGATGCAAGGAATGTGTCTCTAATAATGTACCGACGTTGGATTAAATGGTTGTGTTAGATTTATATGCATGGCAAGATTCACGCGATTACGAATTAGGGTTTTAAAGGTGATTGTTCATGTGGAAATGGCATGTACATGTATTTGCATAACTTAGAAGTGTTCTGAACTACTTGACGAACGCTTTTGGAATTAGTCGATTCGGGGTTACGAGTAAGAAGTTATGCATCGTCGAGTTAGGGTTTTAACGGGGGTATGACGACAAATAGGGCTAACGATTGAAACTTATCGTGCATGTATACCTACTGATATGTCAGTGGTTCCATGTCGTAGAATACCTTATGAGGATTCCAGAACTACCAAGATCGTCGAAATCGGAGCTAGGGTCATCAACCTAGGGTTTATAGGCCCTCGACAACCCTAAACATTCTACCCTAGATATCAGGACGTGCATGTGTTCAATTTCAAGTTTTGATTCAGCCATCTGGTAGAGAATCTCCTGAGCTTTCCAAATATATAAAATTTTCCAAATTTGGATAAGTGGTTTGAAAGTTATGCATGTTTTAAGTTTCATTCAAAATCTGCCCTAAAATTTCGAAACCCTAAATGCTACGGACACCCGAAGGTTACACAGTTCGATCTGAAATTTCTAAACGCACCCGAAGGAGTACCCGGGAATCCCACCCCTTTATCCACGTCAGCTGTACGCGGGGCCCGCTGGTCAGTGGCTCGGGCACTCGGGATCGAATCAGAACCAGCCACGCGTCCCATCCCTTCTCTCCCCCGCGCTCTCTCTCTTTTCTCTCTCTGGACCGGCCGGAGCCGAGGGCCAGGCGGCGGCGCCTCGCCGGAGAGCTCGCCGTAGGGCGCTCTGGTGCTCGGTTCTACTCGTGAGAAAAGGTTACATGCTCGGGAGCTTACACTGGTGCAGATGCGCGCAAGAGATGGACTCGGGGATGACCAGAGAAGACTGGCGACGGCGAGGGTTGCGGTGGGGCTTCGGTTTACCGGCGTCGGGGTTGCTCCGGTTGGGGATCTGCGAAGAGAAGCACACCGAGACGTTCAGGGGGATGAGTGGGTCCTCAGGAGCAAGAAAGATGGAAAGGGGGAGGACCAGAGGAGCGAGGAGATCTCGTCGGAGTGGATGACCGGAGTTGAAGACGAAGACACGCGCGGGGTCGATTCCAGCACCGACTCGAGCTGCAATAGAGCGAGGGAGGTGAGGGGAGTGGTGAGGAAGCTAGAGGGAAGAAAATTATTTGCTCTAGCTCACCGGGGCGCTGGGGATTGCTCACCGGAGTGGCACCGGAGCTCGGGCAGATGGCTCGGGAGGAGGAGAATTAGGGGAAAAAGGGGAGCTAGGGTTTCGGGAAGGCGCTGAGGGAGAGGAGAGCGGTCGGGACACCCCTTTTAAAGGGCGGCGGCGGCTCAGACAGCCGGGCTCGGGAGCGGGGCACCGCCCACTCCGGCCAGCGGGCGGCAGCGACGTGGAGGGGAAGGTGCTGACAGGCGGGCCCGGGGCGCTATGGCTGAGAGAGGGGAGAGGCTGACAGCGGGGCCGGGCTGTCAGCCAGAGGGGGCGCGCGCGTGAGGGAAGAAGTGGGCCGGCCTGCGGGGGAAGGCTTAGTGGGCCTCGGCCTGAATAGATTTAGGTTTTATTCCTTTTTCTTTTTCTTTTATTCCAGAACCCTTCCCCATGTTATTTCATGTAAAATTTTTGATCCAAACATTATGAAATTTTTACCAGAGGTTCTAAACATTATTATTGAGCTGCTGTAGGAGTTTGAACCAGTTTGGAGTTGATTTGAAGGGGGATCCAGTACAAACCTAGGTTTTGACCTAATCGACGATTAGCACTGCGACTAGGTTTTTGGTTTCTCCAAAAATTCTCAAACTTTACATGGGTTCAATATTCACCATTTCATGCCCTTTCCCAAGGTTTGATACATTTTTATCCACCCTAGCTTGCTTGTCGACCAAACCCTAATTCCTCGGCACTTTAGGGTTTAGCCACGGGAATCCTAAGCAAGCCATGATTTCATGGGGGTTTTGGAACAATCTTAAGAAGTGAATGTTGGGGGAAGGTTAGAAGATTAGCGGGGAATTCACCGAAGAGTCCGATGACCACTACCACTTATTAATGACTTTGTTATTTTGAAATACTTCAAATAAATTGATTGGTGTTTGTATAAATATCCACCGAGGATGAGATATTAACATATTCTATAAAATAAAGTTGATATACAACTGAGTTTAATTAAGGTGTGGTGATGATCATGCCATGTATGCATGAATGCAAGATGAAACCCTAATCGTTAAGTTTGGGGATTACACAATTGTCATGTTATATTGTTATTATATTGGATTGTCCATTACTCATTTGGTTTTTTTTGGAGATGAAGAGAAGGTTATCAAACTACTTGTTAACACACTACAATGTTTAAATAGTGCAAATTGATATATGGAGTAATGTGATTATGTCTGTTTATCTTGGATTTAGAAAGAGTTTACTTGTAAATGTCCTCAACTATATCCTTAGCGTGAGGCACATGCTTTTTTCCTTACTAATTTTAGATATTTAACACAACAAAATAAGCAATGATGAAAAATTACCTACGAGTTTGTAAGATTTTTCAATACATCTATAGATTCTCTATCCTAATCTTTGACACTATAAAATGTTAATATGATCCTTGTGTCATGTGTTTGCTTAGCTAGGGAGTAGTAGTATAGGTCGGTTAACCTTTTTTACTTAGCAAGTAAGAGATAAGTCTGCAGGATTGTTAATTAACTGCAGCTAGGCTCCTATTTTCATGTTTAGAACTCGAGTTAAGGTTATTCTTATGATGCCATGTTATTCTATGAATCCTTTTAGATAAAGATTTTAATTAGTTTGCATACGCTCTACTAACTTGACACTAGAACTTGTTAAGTTACTCCTCAATACAATCGAGATGAACTCTCCGCCGCCCTCCCCTATGGTATCGCCGGGGGGGGTCGCCAAGACCTTCAACATCGTCAGGAAAGGGTTCTCGCACAGATGGGTAGTTCAGAACTTGGATCCGGTGACCGGAGTTCCTGAGCCGGAAGAAACCCAGAAGAAGTGGCAGATGTTATGTGGGGTGGTCGCCCATTCTAGGGTTAGGATCACCCTCGCCGATTGGGGTGAGCTGACACGGGAGGAGCGGAGGTCCCTGTTTGACGAAGTGAAGGGCTCCTTCATGTACCCGGAAGAGGTCGAAGCCGATTTCTTCCGAGCTACCATATTGATGGCTGAGAAGTGCTGAAGGAATTTCAAGCACAGACTGGTGAGGGACTATCTCAAGCAAGAGAAGTCACCTTGCCAGGCATACCCGGACGTCTCCGAAGAAGATTGGGTGGAGTTATGCACCTTGAAGTCGTCTGAAAAGTTCCAGGCAGATAGCCAGAAGGGGCAAGAGCTAGCCAGGAGGAACAAGCACCTGTATTACCTCGGCACCTTAGGGTACGTTGGTGCTAAGAAGAAGTGGGCAAAGGAGGACGAGGAAGCAGAGAAGAACGGACAGCAGCCGGTGTTCTTGGATTTCAGTGACAGCTGCATCCGGGACTGGTGCAGGGCGAGGACGAAGGTGGATCCTCATGGTCAACGCGTATGGAGAAACCCTGAAGACGAGGAGGTCTATCAGAGAATGGTGAGGCTGAATAAGCAGGCATCTCAAGGCTCATTTTTGCCAAGTCGGGAGAAAGACATACTCTCCGAGGCCATCGGCACCAGGGAGCCCTATGGACGCACCAGGGGTTTCGGAAATCTGGCAACATGGTGCAAAGCCTTCACCGGCGACACGTAGGAGGCACGTCGGCGGAGGAAGAGAGCAAGAGCCGAGCAGATGAAAGCGGAGATACAGTCGTCCCTTGAGGCGCAGTTTGAGAAAAGAATGAGGGCGATGGAGAAGAGGCTTTCAGCACAGTACCTGCAAGACAGGGCGCCAGTCGCAATTAGCTTGGGTGCCCGCCGCAATAGCTGCGCCTCGGGTGCGGAAGATTGTTCTCACATCGACCAAATTGGGGGTCCGACGCGGTGCAAGATGCAGATACAGTTCGCTACAACGAACTTCTCAATGGACGCCGCGTACAGTCAGGTGTGGCCATGTACTCCTGGAACGGTGATACATGGTGTCCCGTTAATGCCAGGCTTCGCGCGAGTGCAGGTCGAGTCAGTCAACCCGACCTTCGCTAACTGTCCCTTGCTGAACGCGCAAGAATCTGATGAGATCTAGTTGCTAAGGGATGCGGTCGGGTCGTTCGTCCAGTGGCCGAAGAAGGACATAGTCCTGGAATCAGCACCGAGCGCACCATCCGTTCCTCCATGCTCGCCGAATCAAGGGATGCTGAGGTTTTCACCGGTGGTTGCTCGATCTCCGTCGGAGGTTTTGAGGTAGCTCGCCCTTCCTCAGCCAGTGCCGACAGTGCCACATGTGGAGGTTACTCATCGTTTGCTACCCCCTCAACTCCCAGCAGTACCAGCAGTGGAGAGCTCACGGCCAAACCGTGTTCCAACGAAGAGTCAAGGGGCCACAGGCAAGCTGAAAGTATACAAAGCCAAGAAGTCTGCTTTGAAACTGGCGGATGATGTTGAATATCCTTTAGCGGAGCTAGCTCTCTAGCACGTGCCGGGACAACCTATGGTGGACGCTGACGTGAACCTGGGCGTAGCCTGCCGGAAGCTTCATTATCATTACCTCAAGATGTCGAACAGGTTGTTCCCAGATACAAGAGTCGGCCTCATGGTCTTCTTCAAGGAGGAGCATTTCAAGCACCGTAGCGGATATATGTTTCCCGTGGAATTCACAGACATCTTCAACATGATGCACTTCCGTGAGCTGGACACCAGTCTCATGAGATGCTTCACGTTGTAAGTCCTTACAACACAGCACCGTTTTGTTTTATCACCACTAAGTGCCGACAATATAACTCGTTCTTCTCCTATACTCAGATACATGCTTGATCTGAGCGAAAGAAGAAAGATGAAGAACTCTGTGGGGTTCAGCGACCCACATTTGATCTCGGCCCAAAGCATCGTGGCGAATAAGAACATGGTGCGGGACTACGTCGTGCATTTACTCCATGAGTATGGAGACGCAAGATAGGGCGGAGACCCAATGATAGTATGAGGAGTCTGCCCGCGCACAGGTCTTCGCTAGTCTAAGCTCCCACTCGTGTAATAACTTCGTATTGTATAACTAGGGGCCATTGGATCCTCCTCGTGATCGTGCCGAAATGGAATAAGGTATATTACCTTGATTCCATGAGGCGTAGCATTGACGAGCGCAAGCAAGGGTACGTGGATATCATGCATCTACTCGACAAGTGAGTACCAAAACTTTTGACTTCGTCCATGCCTATTCTTTCTTCTTCACAAAGGAAAAGACAGTTCGATGCTAATTGTTTTGAATCACCTAGAGCGTTTGACACGTACGTCAAACAAGGAGGGAGGCACAAGGAAGTCAAGGAAGGAGTGCCCGTTGAGTTACGCCATGACTCCAAGTTTAAGGTATTCCGTAATGTCCTTCACTCCTCGAACTAATGCCATCATACTTGTGCCCTCTATACCTAATCGATATCCCTTTTGTAGTGCCGACAACAACCCCAAGGGACCAACCTCTGTGGGTATTACGTGTGTTTCCACATGCTAGCCCTTTGCAGCAACCCAAATTACGGTGATCTAGCGGTACGAAACCATCACCACTACTAATGTCTAGTGTTTAATCATGCTATTCGCCCTAAGTGTAAGCCTCATGTTTTCAGGGAGGGGCGAAAACCATGACAATCAAATAGTTGGAAGATATGGACATCGCCCAGGTCCGGTCGCACATTGCTAGCTTCCTAAACAACGAGGTCATTAGTCCCGAAGGACGCTTCAGTTTCCCGGCGGAAAGCTAGGAACTTAGGATTGCGATTAGTTAGATCATTAGTTAGGTTTCTAGTTAGGTCAGTAGTTACTTCATTAGTTCCAAAGCATCAAACTTTGCAATTATCTACCCAACTTGTGGTTTCAAATGATAAGTGCACTTGATATTTTTAAATGTCTTGTTTATTTTTCCTATCACTGCTAACATGTAAGTGGGTGTGACATAACTACTTTTCTTGTGAATGTCACTGTTTTACAAATGAAACTTTTTTATCAACAGATATCATGTATGGAGGCTTCGGTGAGTGGTTCTATTCATGTGAAGAACTTAAGAGAGGTCTAGTTATTTGAATTTGATCAATATCTTCGCTCTGAATTGAGTATATGACTCAAGTGAACAAGTTTTGTCATACTATTCATATGCGTATGTATGTGAATGTTTGTAGTTTATGTCTTGTGGTCGATGCGAGAATGAATGATTGAAGTGTGCTATATAAATCTGTTGTGCGTGCTGTGATGTGGATATATCATATATATGAACTGTTTGCTTTTTCAGGGAGGCTAGTAAATCAAGCAAAATAATGCCTCTTTAAAAACATATCCGAGGCGGTTGCAACTTAACAACCGCCTAGGATATCTACTTCAACCGCCTCGGATAAGGACTTGTCGGAGGCGGTTATGATAATATAACCACCTCCGACAAGTCCTTATCCGAGGCGGTTAAGAAAATGTAACCGCCTCCTATAAGTCCTTATCCGAGGCGGTTAGGAAAATATAACCACCTCCGATAAGTCCTTATCCGAGGTGGTTAAGAAAACGTAACCGCCTCCGATAAGTGCTTATCCGAGGTGGTTTACGCGTTTCAACCGCCTTGGATAAGCTCTTATCCGAGGCGCTTGCATAACCGCCTCCGATGCATGCCCACATATCCGCAACCACTCCGTGGAGGCGGCTGCTATAACCACCTCGGATGTGCTATTTTAACCACCTCGGATATCGATTTATGTACTAGTGTAGGATCCAGCCGCCTTTCTGGCCACTTACCTGATATCCAACTACAATATTAGCACCAAAACAGAATCGAATTACATTATACTTCATGTTCTATACTACTATGACCGCTAACTTCCACCAGCTCTAAGTCTCAACACTGGTGACCTCCATCCTTGTCAAAGATTTCAATTGCAGCTCGCACCAATAGCTCACTACCATAGAATAGGTTACCTAAGACCCCACATTAAAGGCTCTTTTCTCAAAACTGCCTCTGGTGGAGGAAATCACAGACGGTTCGCAAGAGACACCGTCTTGGTTAACTCACAATGATGCAACGGTGTGCGATGATCAAATATTGCAGGCAATTCTTATATAGAACCATTTGCAATATCCGGCTACTATAACGCATGTGGTTTTTAATAAGAACCACCTGTGATGAGGGAGATATCACAGACAGTTTCTCTAAGAACTATATGTGATAAGATGCACATTTAGTAACCAGCCAGCTGCTTTCCTCAACCCGAGCTTTGTCTTAAAATATCAGTTCTTACACAGTGGTGGTAGAAGCTCCTGCAACTTTGTGGCTTGAAGTCTTGTTGGTCCAAAAGAACCATGGATTTGGTAGAAGTGATCTAAGATTAGTGATTGGATCAAAAATTTAGATAATTCTAAAGATCTAGCTTGGTGAAGAGAGAATGTAGATTTAGAGCTTGAAGGCAAATCTATTGATCTTTTCTATTTTAAGACTATTTAATTGTTGTATGTTACTATTGAACATGTTGGTAGCTATTTAGGGTAGAAAAAAGGTAGAATTTTGGATGGATGGTTTAGATGATCTATAGTGTGAAAAGAGAGTAAATGTTTAAATATTAGAATATATATGACGTACATGCAAAGACTATGAGAAGCTACATATGTTTGACAACTCAGAGCATATCCAAGACTACTTAATTCACATGGGTTTCAAAGAGTTGTATGCATCTTGGACAAATCATGGTGAACAACAGAAGATACAGGAAGGTTGTAATGACGACATCATGGAGTAAGAGAACTATATGGCAGATGATATTGATTCTAATTTAGATGCAGATATATTGTCTGATGATCATGACCATCTGGATGAGATGTTGTGCCATGCAGAAGGGAAACGTAATACGCGGAAGTATGAGATATTCAAATTCTTGATGGGGGACTCGGAGATATTTTTGTTTGAGGGATGCAAGAATAAGTACACGAAGTTGTCTTCAATGCTTAGGTCTTTTAGCAGACATGCTTCCGGAAGAAAACGAGTTGCCTAGAAGTACGTACAAAGCCAAGAAGGCTCTTTGTCCCTTAGGAATGGAAATACAACCAATACATGCTTGTTCCAAGGACTATATCCTCTTTTGTAAAGAGAACACCGACCTCCATGCATGTCCATATGTAAATCATCCCCATACAAGCATAAGGATCAAGCTGATCAGGATGAGGGGGACAAGGTGATGAAAGGGACTCCAACTAAGGTCATGTGGTATCTTCCTATAATTCCCCATTCGAAGCATTAATTTGTGAACCAAAAGGATACAGGTTGCGTTGGCACGCTGAGGAGCATAAGAATGATGAAAAGCTTAGACAGCCTGCTAATTTCATAAAGTGAAGAAACATCGATAAAAATTCAAAGAATTCGGTAGGGAATCAAGAAACATAAGGTTTGCATTGAGCATGGATGGAATAAGTCCATTTGAAAAAAATGAGAAGTCGTCATAGCGTATGTGAATCTTTGTATTGTAACTTTCCTCCTTGGTTGTGCATGAAGTGGAAATATATTATGACGGCGATTCGTGTGCACGGACCGAAGCAACCTGGGAATGATATAGATGTTCTAATGGAGCTATTGATGGACAATCTCATAAAATTGTGGGTCCAGGGAAGATGTATTTGATGCTCATAAGCGAGAGAACTTCAATCTATGCAGCTTGCTATTCTATACCTAAATGATTATCCTGCCTTCTTAACCTTTCGGGGTAAAGTATGAAAGGGGAAAAACATGTACGAACTGCTTGGATGACACCTCTAGTATGTGGTTAAGCATTCATGGAAAACCTATATATGATATAGAGAGATCACTCGTACCGTCAAATGAATAAACAATTCAATGGAGGAAATGAGGATGGTACACCTCCCAGGAAATTTAGTGGTACATATGTATATGATATGCTTAAGGATATCAAAGTTATATATGGGAAGGGAAGGAAAGTTAAGGCTACACGTGAGAAGGCCATGTGGAAGAGGAGGTTGATATTCTGGAAATTACCTTATTGGGAGCACTTACAAGTTCATCACTACATTGACATCATGCACATAGAGAAGAATATATGTGACAGCGTGATTGGTTTGTAATTGAACATCAAGGAAAAAAACAAAGCATGGCCTCAAAACACGGCTTGATTTGCTCCATATGGGAATCACAAATGAGTTACACCCAAAAGAGACTGAAACCGAGCGGACGTTCTGCGAACCTGCTTGTTATACTCTATCTAGGGCTGAGGGATCAGAGTTGTGCCAGTTCCTGCATGGTGTGAAAGTTTCTTCTGGCTACTCCTCCAATATCAGAAGACTTGTTTCGATGGAAGATTTGAAATCGATTGACATGAACTCTAATGTTGTCATGTACTGATCACTCAGCTACTCCTGATTGCAATTTGAAAGATTCTACCTATCAAGGTCCGAGAGACAATCATGAGGTTGTGCTCTTTCTCTAAAATAATTTCTCAGAAGGTCATCAATCCAATAGAATTAGATACTCTCAAGGAGGAGGTGGTGAAAACTCTATGCCTGCTTAAAATGTATGCCTACCGTCATTCTTTGATATCATGGTCCATCTCATTGTCCAACTTGCAAGAGAGATAAAGTGGTGTGAGATTGTGTTCCTATGTAGCATGTACCCGTTTGAGAGGTACA
Source organism: Stipa capillata (assembly GCA_019208055.1). NCBI lineage: Eukaryota > Viridiplantae > Streptophyta > Magnoliopsida > Poales > Poaceae > Stipa > Stipa capillata. The sequence continues at coordinate 20,860 of JAGXJF010004784.1, read as the reverse complement.
TGTAATTCTAACGCATCTTGTGCGAACGGATCACGTCGGAGGGAAGCATTGTCAAAGGCTATGCAAGTGAAGAGGCCCTCAAGTTTTGCACTGACTACATGGCTATAGTAAAACTAATAGGTTGGCCTAAATCTTGCCACTATTGCCTCCTCCTTGAGCGGTGGCCTCCATGCCGACATCGTCGCGCCAAGCAGGTTACCATCCTCGCCCTGAGCATGCCATCGTCGTCACTGCACAAGGGGAACAAGTGAGTACACTACCGGGAGAGATGGATTCCCTGAGAACTCGCATCCATATAGGAATAAGAGCATTGCCAAAGTTGAGCGTGAAGCAAGAGAGAGAGCCACTCTTAGAAAAGAAATCACCAACACGATAGAAGCGAGGGTCGATGGTCATATAAGAGCCCTAGAAGAAATGATGGCGATGGGCTCTCATGGCGACATTCATTTGCAAACCAGCCCCTGCTAACCGAAGGAGTAGCCAAGGCTCCGCCCTCGGTGTTGACCTTTATCGTGACATTACATATCCTATCAACGAGATCCTAGTAAATAAATTACCCTTTCAAGGTCCACTTACAGTACCCTTGTAAGCCATATGTAACTAATTATTCTATTTCATACCATTTCTTACCTTGAAGGATACGACATGGTGCAAGCTACTGGTGAGGCTTCTTGATGAAGAGCCTTTAGAGGTTGCAACTAGGATAGCCTATTCATCCAATGAAGGTGAACTCATGCACCATGTGTCGATTGCGTGTAGGAACACGATGGTCATTATGGAAGTGTAAACGACACACGCAAATCCATCAAACTAAAGTTCCACCCGTGCCCTATTGCATGTGGGAACACGAAGGTCACTGTAGACAGTGTATACGACACAACCAAGTCCATCAAACTGAAGTCCCCCTCGGACGACGAGATCACTAGACTAGGGCAAGCAGAAGGGACATTCATCTAGTGGCCCAAGAGGGACATAGTCTTGGACGACTGGCACCCTAGATGTATCAACCTAGTTGAGTCATGAGAGCAAAACCTACTTGTGCTCCCGGAGTCTAATGTTGCAACTAAGGCTCATTCGTCTCTCGCGAAGGCGTCAAAGCAGGCCTCCAAGAGAAAGCATCAAAGCCGAAGGAACCACACCTTTACATTGACGAAGAGTTCTCATTGGCACCACTGGCTGATAAATACATTGAACGCGAGCCATGGGTCACATTACTAGAGAGAGCTCAAAACACTACAAAAATATAGCGCGAATTGCACTAGTACTACCTGAAAGAGGTTAAGAAGCTATCAAGACAATAGACCATGGCTATCAAGGTGGAGTTCACTAGGGACCATTTCTAGAACGACTTCGAGAACTATCATTTTTTTATGAACTTCATGGACTTGTGAGAACTCTACAACCTCCGATCCCTAGAAGTATCACTCCTCAGATGCTATATACTGTAAGTGTCTACAATCACTCTTTACATTCGTGTTACACAGACTAATTCCATGTATATGTAACTCCTAACTTCTATATTTGTAGATTAATGATTGAACAACACAGAAGGAAACAAATACCGGTAGGGTTCCTAGACCCAGACGTGGTCTCCTCGCAGATGATCAAAGAGAATAAAGGCCTCGTCTTCGATTACATGATAAACTTGTTGCTTGCTCAACAAGATAAGGAGTTCAGACTTGTTCTATACAACCAGATCGTAAGGGCTCCACTAGCTACTTCATAAACTTGTTGGTTTGAACTTTATCCCACAAAATATGGTGATATAACTATACGAGGGAGCATTACATTCTTATTGTCATTATACCACACCATCCCAGGATCATGTATTTGGATTCTTTATTATGAGCGAACCTTAGCGTCGAAATACTTGGAAGACTTCTCAACAAGTAAACATATTTTTAACATATATAAATCTACCATTCACTCTTTTTGCATTGTAGTGCCTAAGGCAAACTATTTGGATTCACATAGAGTGTGAAAGAGGTACGACGAGATGGTAAGAAAAGGTGGTAGTAAGCTGCTAATACACGATAACTACATTAAGATAAGAATAATATATTATAAATTGTACTAACGACGATCTCGAACTAGTAACCAAATTCTATAACAAGGAGAAACAAGCGTTTGTGGTTTCTATGTTTGCACAACATGAAAATCAGTCACTAACTATCAAAAACACGATTTGAACATTTGACACTATTATTATAATTATTTTTATATTTCTGTTCATAGTCAACAACAGATGGAAATCTCAGAAACGGCATTGAAAACATCACATCTCGACAGAATAGAAGAGCTCATTGCCGCTTTCCTTGTTAGAGAGGTTCTCGATGAATATGGCCAATTCCACACCTATAACTTGAAAGAATGCAAGTTTGCCTTAGTTAAGAAATGACAACTTTCAAATTCGTGTTTTATATATGCATATATTATGTGACATGAATTTCTTTGTGTACTTGGAAGTGGTTACCGAATTTTCTTTCTAAATATATGTGATATGAGGTTGATAAAATTGATTAGGAGTTCACGTTGTGAACCAATATGTTATATCTATCAATTTTCTGTGAATAAATGTGATATATATCAGATTTTTGTGAATGAATGTGATATATATATATCAATTTTCTATGAGTGAATGTGATATATGTGCAACTTCTATTTTGTTTCTTGATGCTAGCCAATCAATAATCAAGAATATACAGGATTTCTATAAAATCTGATCACATGTGTTTCTATAGCCACAACTACTTGTAATAATGGAATTTGTTAACCGCCTATAATGATAGAGGATCATCACATACTCTTATTTACAGATGGTTCAGGAAATCATGTGTATTAAGATTTTAGAATTGTTCATAATAGGCTTTCTATGGTAGTGGACTGGCCCCTTAACGTAACAGGTCTCCAGATTTTAGAAGCCCAGCCCAGAATTCCCAGCCAATACACCGAAAAGAAGATGCATGAGCCGAACTCATAAGTTGCATGACCTAATCTATTATGGCGATTCCATCTAGGCGACCGCTACAAATCGGCATGCCTATTTGTGCATGCCGATCGGCACAGTACACAGCCGTCGGATTAGACGGCAAGATTAGCAATAAACATGATTAGCTAAATTTACGGGAAATATTTTTAGTGACTATAGGAAACAATTGTAGTGATAATATGAAACATTGTGGGCTCCTTCTGTTAATGCAATATGGAAACATTTATACAACGAGAGGGAAACACTTTACTAAACCTTGCGCAACAAAATTTTCAAACCAATAAAACAATGGAAACACATGTTGTAGATCCTATTTTTAAGGAAACTGATCCCGAAATTTTAGGGAACAAACTGCGAATTTAATTAGTTTAATTGACGATTGAATTGGCCAGAGTAGATATGCGTGGAAACATTGTTGTCGTGATACAGAAACATATCGTTAAGCCGAAGGCAACAAACTTGTTGAACCAATACAACACACGTCGTAGATCTAATTTTACAGAAATAAAATTGGTTTAATTGGTTTCTTTCATCTACGTTTTTTGTCTCCTGTACAACAAAGAAATGCTTCCTATACAACAAAAAAATGTTTCATCTGCGTGTTCTCGGTGATGTCTACGTTTTTTGTCTCCTGTACAACAAAAAATGCTTCCTATACAAAAAAAAATATTTCATCTGCGAGCGAGGCGTGCGAGGCAGACTTGGGCACGGAGCTTGACGACGATGAGCCCTGCAGCTACCTCGACGACGAGGACGGGGTGGTGGTGCCGACCCCAAAATCCTCTGTTTTTGCCCCCGCCGCCCCTATTGGTTTGGCCCGCCGCCGTCCGGCTTGAGCTCGGCCGCTGCCGCCTCGCCGCCGGGCAGCCCCACTGCTCCTCCCACCCCCTTGCGCTCCTCTGCCGCCGCCAGCCAGCCAAGCTATGTGAGGCCTCCATCCGACCCGCCTTTGCCGTCGCCTCGGGTCGCCTCCTCTTCCCCGCTCTCGGTGCGCCGCCTCTCGCCTGTGGGAATCCACCTCCGCCTCCATCACCGGGTAGTAGCCCGCCGCGGCCGTTGGTCCTGCTCCCCTGACGGCCTAACTGACACGCCGGGAGAGCGTGGCGTTCACGGCGCGCTCCGCCTCCATCACCGGGTAGTAGCCCGCCGCGGCCGTTGGTCCTGCTCCCCTGACAGCATCACCTGCGGCCGTGACAAGGAGCAGGCCGCCGGCGGACACGAGGAGCTGCCTCCTTGTTTAGGATGGTGATGAGGAGGACGAGGAGATGGTATTGGGTGGCCGTGGAAGCGGGGTCGCGGTGGAGACGGAGCTCGCCGGCGTCACGGGCAGCTGCATGGGAGGCAGCGAGAACAGGAGATGGGGAGAGGCAAAACCTAATTGAGGATTATATAGGAAGGAATGAACGGTTGGATGAATAATACAAAAATGAATGGTGGATTGTAGGCTGATGGAAAGCTCTAATCGGGATGCCGGCGTGTAGCATTTTCCATCTATTATTCTGAGATCGAGGAAGATGCATGGAGGAGGACAATGCCTTAGACAGCGGTCGTCTCAACAGAGTTGTTGTCTCTTTGGCATTAGCACGAGGGCCTCTCAACTACGAATCTGTTTGATCATTTGACCTCACCGCCGCCACGCCCGTCTCTTAGCAACTGCGGCTCCATTTCTGTATTAGAGTAATTGTATCTATAGGTGAACTGAAACACTTTTCGGTTTCTATAAGAGAAACACGAAGAACGCACACTACTCACATGACACATGATAGAAAGTTTACGACGAAACCGGGTGTGGGTGGAAACAATTATCTTTCCTCCTGCAATACTACCACGGTGCATCTCCATTTCCAATTTCTAATCACTGAATGCCCATCACCCGTCGTTAGGTACATTTTCCCCCTCTCGGCTCCTCTCTTCCACCTTCCCTAACTTTTCCCTCTTTTGGCCCAACTCTAAGTCTCCTTCCCTGCCACCAACGACCGGCGTGCTCGCCAGCGGTGCGAGAGGAGGGGGCCCTACCACCTACTACCTTATAAGTTATTTTAGTGTAAGTTCTTCTCTTCTAGTGATGTACTCCCCCTAGATTTGGACATTTGCCCCTCCACTAGTCGTCGTCAGTGAGCTCCTTCGTTTAGCGATCTGGTGGTTTCCCTTCATCAAGCATCTGTTGAAGTCCTGTACAGCCGTGCTTCACGTCTTTTAGATCAACCGATGGAGTGACAGCTTCAATCCTTCTCAACATGGGCCGCGATGAGCTCCCTTCTTGCCCCAGTTTTGCTCTTGTGGAGTTTGGTGGTCTGCACCTTCATGGCTAGAGAGTTGCTCTCGGCATCGTTTGCATATTCTCCCCCGTTCTCCACTAGTGCTTTGGACGAGCCTCACACCAATTACCCTCATGGCTGAGTTAGAAGCTCACCAGGTTTGAAGATCACTTCATCTCTCGCTCCTAGAGACTTGATGCGGCACAGGGTCGATTGCCGCCCGTAGTGCCTCTTATTGTTGATCCCCTTCGCTGTTCGTCTCTACCTCTGATCTAGGGAGGTCCTCCACTCTGTGCTGCCCATAGTGGTCATCCAAGACAAGAAACTGCGCCTATGTCCCAGTCCCGGGCATGAAGGCAAAAGCGCCCCAGTCGCCACCGATGGCTTCGTCTCCTGCGAGTTTGGTTTTCATGAACCGGATTGCACTTTTTCTTTTGTTTTCGAGGTCCTTTATGTAATTTGCATAAGTCTTTAATTTTTTTAATAAAGTCCGGCACCTGTTAGGGTTTGAAGGCCCCTTTGCCTTAAAAAAATATTCCGATCGAAAGATCATGACAGTTTCGAACGACCCGTTCTTTGCACCTGCACAGACCATCCATGAGACCATGACATTTGGTCCTCTCTTTTCTTTATCTTTCTCCCCTTCGACGTTTCCGAGTTTTATATCCCGACGAGCGGTTAACTTCACACGTTCCCATGCACGACGGTGACCAATAATAGTTTAGCTGGCTCCTCAGTACAGCCTCCACTTCTGCCTCCCCCGTGGCCTGGCCATGTGATCTTCGCCTCGTCCTCCTCCTCGGTATTTCCACGCCAAGATCTCTCTGTCTCCCTGCAACAGAGTGCGATCTAACCAAAGGCTACTGGTCATTCGCCATTGGCCGTTCGCGTCTCCTCCTCGTAAGCCCGCTGCTCGCTTTCCCCCGTTTGTTTTCACCAACTATAAAGCCAGGTCCTAGGATGGGTGACCCTTTTTGTACCGGTGTGCAGGGTCAAACACCTCTCTTCTCCTCCTTTCCTGCCCTGCCATCAGGTTTCGTCTGACTTGGCTGCCGGTGCCGACCTTGCTCACACTGTAAGTTCTTGGTGGTTCTTGGATGCATCGATTGCTAATCTTTCTGCTGATCTGTGTTTCCTGCATTTGCTTAAGTGTTGCACCGTCGATTTCAGAGATCCAGAACTTGTTGATGTCCCCTCCCATGGATAATCAAATGTCAACTTCTGTTGCTCTGATTCTTGGGAATATGCAATTACTAACTTTAGTTGAGGGAGCCACCCCTGCTGCATGCTGGTGTTGAGCTTCAGCATTTCTTGATCATTTCTTAGCAATTTGATTCAGAGTTCAGTAGTTTCCATCTTTTGATCCAGATACTCACGTTGCACATTCTAAAACTGCCTTTATAAATTCTTATGGTATCTGATCTCCGCTTTTTGTTGTGGACTAGGGCGTTTGCTGATCCAAATTAACATCTGTTACATTGACAGAAAAAATGGGGTGTGGTGCGTCAATCCCCAGTAAGTACACGCTAGGTGGGAAGGGCCGGAAGCGCCGGAGCATCATACAGGAGGTCGTCGTGTTCGTGCCCACCATCCGAGTTCCGGTGGCTACCGACATTGTCCATCAGCTCAGGGGACTGGTTTCCAAGGAGCTCGTCGACCGCCTCTCCGCTCTCCGTGCTCGTGTCGTCTCACTGGCAGAAGAAATCTGTATGTTGATCACTGATTTCCTGTGGTTCTTGGTTGCCTGATAAATTGAATTTCTAGACTAGCGATGAGTAGTGACGATGATTCTGATGTTACTGTGTTGAATTGTTGATTTTCTGCGAAGATTATGGGTACATGGCTGCTGTTTCTGAACTGCAATGCGCCCTCGAGGAGTACTTGCCGGTTGTTCTTGGTTTAACAGTGAAAGGTCTGAGCTTTAGCGTATCCCTTTGAGTAATTTTCATGACTAAGGATTAGTACTCAAATTGTTATTGCCTTTGGTAGAGAGCCGTCTCGAAGCATCTGTGGAATTCAGATGGAAGACCTTAGATGATGACCATGTGAGAGTCTATGATCGATGACTATAAATTCCTGTTGCCTTGAATGTTCTTAATGGTTGATCAACTGGTGAGAGGATTTTGCATTCAGGAGTGTTGTCTGGCGAGCGCGTGGTATGAAGTGCTATCCGTTGTCCACATGATGGCCATGCTTGCATTGTTCGAGGCCAACCTGATACTCATTCCGAAGAATGGTCAGGTTGGAATTGAGAGGAAGGTATCAGAAAGTCTGTTCATCTCTAAACAGTATATATTAGTGTAATTAGTTATTTACATACGTTGTATTATGTGGAGAATCTTTAAGCTCGGTTATGCTGCTTTGAGCCTTTGATCATGCACTGGAAGAATTTAATTACTCGAATGCATTTAATTTCAATTCAAGAAGTTCCATCACTTCTGGAATACTTTTCGGTTATATACTTTGGACATAGTGAAATTGATTTATATTAGTTAGGCTCATAGGGAAATTAATGAAATGACACATTTGTGTTTATTAGATTCAAAGAAGGATGTCGTCGATTCATTGCTCAGAGCATCAGGATGCTTAGACTACTCCGTGCATCGCATACTTGTTCAGATACCAGCACAAATCAAGTATGCATACAACCTGAAATGTGCAACACCTGGGACAAGTTATCAACTTATACTACCTTTGATCAAGTACTTACTTCACTTCAACTTTTCAATTACAGGAAGAGTTTTCCTAGTTACTTGCAGGAAGGTATGCTTGAGGCCATCTCAATTCAGGCATTGGCTCAGGTAGTGTAAAACATAAAATTCTCCTTAAATATATTCTGCACAATATGAAGCCAATTTTTCTTATACTGTATGATTCTAAAGAAAATCCTTATATTGCATCTACTGTGGAAAACAGTGTGTAGAAATACAGCTTGGATTGGCTTCTGAGTGTGAAAAGGCAACATTGTCGGTAAAGAGGAGGCTAGCCTGTGAGCAAGTCAGCTATTTTTCACAGGTCTGTAGTTCATAATTAAGTTCATACCCTGTAGTACATTTCGTCAGCATTTTTTTAATCATTCCCACTGAACTTGCTCCTTGCATCCTACTGAACATGTTTTGGTACTTCCTGATCTCTCCCTTTCCCCAGGCTCACTATTGTCTGTCGGGATGCGACACAAGTGATTCGTATGGAAAGAAGCTTCTGCTGTTCCTGAAGTGGAAATGCATGGACGCTAAGGTTGCCTGAAGAACAACTCAATTCCTGAAGCTTGCAAAATGCCTCATTTCTGGTATTAACTCAATGTTGCATCTTGTCATCAGGCGGTAGCATATTACTACCATGCTCTAGTAATTGACAAGGGCAGCGAACCGAGCAACCATATAAGCGCAGTCTGCTGTCTCTCTGCAGCTGATGACCTACTTGCAGAGAGCAAGAGGGCTTGTCTAAGCTTTTGCTTGGCAAACCCTATCACAAGGTCTGGGAGTTCTCCAAGATAAATTATCAGTAATACTAAATATAATTGAAATACGTGATGACATGTTGCATTCTTTTTCACTTGAATGTAGGGTACCTCCTCCTTGGGGTATCATGAAGAACATGCACAAGAAAATTCCCGATCTCGCATACAAGAAATTCCAAATGTACGGTTATCTTTTTGAACAAGACAAGAATAGGTAATTCCTCTGATATCAAGAGCAATTATACACGTCTGAATATGAAAATTCCAAAGTTTGATGTTTGTAAATTACACGACTGTATATGAAAATTCCAAAGTTTGATGTTTGTAAAGTTTCAGACTTCTCAAAAAAGTGAAAAAATTCATGGTTGTAGGGAATGCTATGAAATGATAACCTGGAAAATTTCATCCAAAAATATGACTATCTATGTCATGTCAAAAAATGACAAGAGAACTTCATTTATCTTTGTCTTTTTTGTATAGAGTATAAATGATCATATTGTTTGATAATTTTTTTGTTGGTTCACATTTTATAGCATTCCCCACACCCATGAATTGTTTCAGATTTTTTGGGGATCCCTAGGAGACATAAACCACTCTCCAAACCTTAGCCTGGTTTTTTAGGGTATTTTTGCACTTTAGAAGTTTCAGAAAATTTTGAAACATCCATGAATATAGGAAATGCTACTTAATTTGAATATGCAAAGATTCATCCAAAGTATGACCATTTATGTTCTGTACCAAAAAAAAGTCAAGAGGAATCTATTTATCTCTTGTCATTTTTGCAGAGGACACAAATAGTCATATTTTTTTATGCATTTTTGCATGTTATCATTTCATAGCATTTCGTACATCAATGAATTTTTCACATTTTTTAGAAACCCTAAAGTGCAAAACCACTTTTTAAAACCATGTTAGGGTTCATGTTAAACGGTTTTAAAAAGTTTAGGGTTTAATGTAGACAGTTTTATAGTTCAAGGTTGAGGTCAGACTAACCATTATTGTTTAGGGTTTAGAATGGACTTTTTTCTTTATTCTTTGCCCTATGGATAACCATTTTCTTAGACAATGGGAGAATTTTATTACTTTGCACTTGCATCAAGGTGATTTGCAACCTCATGTTTAAGCTTGTGCTTCAACCGCTCGAAGGAGCGATTATCATTATTAAAGATTTTGCCGTTGAAGTCCAAAATGCACCAAGAAGCCAGGATGACAGTTTCAATGAAAAAGGAATATCTATTTAAGATTATCAATTTCATCAAGCACCGAAGTTGCTCTATTTTTTGTGGTTCAAATGGAATCCCAACAGAGTTGTGCGAACTCGCAATCCCAGAAGAGATGAAGGGTGGTTTCCTGCAATTTAAGAACTTGTTGGCATGACAATTAAGTTAGATTTGGCTTAAGGACATGCATGAACAATCAAATTATTCATCTTTCTTCCATTATTCTAGTTGTGACACTCTCATTTCCTGGTGCAGTACACTTCAATCCTTGCCTGATCTACCTGAGTTTCCGCTGTCGCTGAGACCTGAAGGGTATGAATTTCCGAGCACTGATTCAATCTGGGAGAATGTTGATTGCCAACCTCAGATTCAGAGCCTCAAGGAGCATCTGAAGGATGACGAAGAAGTGGAAACAAAATGATAGTTCAGGCTCCCGAATGCTTCCTTGTATTGTATCTTGAAATTAACAGACATACTAGATGAAGGACTTTTTTAAAAAATATTATTTTTTCTCGTAAATCACAGAATTACCACGCAGATTGAAAAAATTTCAAAAATGTGACCTCGTCGGCCACTGAAATGCCGAAATGCAGCAATCGGCAGACGGAGTGCCGACTGCGGAGTGGGTCGGCAACTAAACGGTCGACATGGCTAGTCGGCAGCCCATTTGCCGAATTCGTCACAAGTCGGCAATGGATTAGCCAACTCGGGCCTAGTCGGCAAACCATATGCCGACTTGCTACTAATCAGCAAATGGTTTGCCGACTCGATGCAGTTCATGTCATGCAGCGACGGTACCAATCTTATAGGCAAAACCGAGGCAAAACCGGCAGCCCGTTCAGGTTCAGCTTCTACACTGATGGAAGATCATCATGTTCAGAGTTGCTACTATTAGCATAGGAGCCCATATATGCAGACCTTTCACTATCAGTCTCGAGGGGCTTGTTAGTGGCACGATTAGTCGAATCTCCTGCCTTAATTTTTTCAGTGTTTCGTTGCAATCACAGTTCTTTTCTGATGAAAGAAAGTATCCGTGCAGTAAGTACAATTTCTCCCTGCAGAATCAGAAAATGCAAAAGGAAAAGGAAACAATGGTCATAGATATATACTTCAAGACTCCCCTGGATCTCCACATGATCAGAACAAAGATGGCAGTCTTGATGTTTATATAGATACCAAAAAGTAGTAGTGACTTGCAAAGGAATCTGATTCTGATTCAGCAAGTAACTTCTGGGCTTGGAAGTCAAAGAAGCTTACGCTAGCTATATATCAGGGATGTCAAAGAAGCTTACGCTAGCTATATATCAGGGATGGCTTGGCTTAATTGTTGGCTGCATGGCATGAACTGCACCGAGTCGGCAAACCATGTGCCGATTAGGAACAAGTCGGCATATGGTTTGCCGACTAGGTACGAGTTGGCTAATCCATTGCCGACTTGAGAGAACTCGGCAAATGGGCTGCCGACTAGCCATGTCGACCGTTTAGTTACCGACCAACGCCGCAGTCGGCACTCCGTCTGCCGATTGCTGTGTTTCGGCATTTCAGTGACCGACGAGGTCACATTTTTTAAAAAAATTCAATTCGCGTGGTACTTCTGTGATTTACGAGAAAAAAATAATATTTTAAAAAGAAGTTCCTAGATGGAACATCAAAATGCTCAATTCAATAGGTTTTGGATTCAGCATCTGGCAGAAGCAAAGGAAATCAGAATATTTACCTGTGTAAGTGAAAAGTATTTATTATCTAATTGTGATCCCTTGGATGTTTAACAGAAGCACAAATAATAGGAAATGTTTCTTATTTTCATCTGCTTGCTGGTACAGGAGACATACCATGTCATGATTAGATAGTTTTATTTTACCAATTGAAGTGTAAATCACCAGAATAATAGTATACAATTTCCTAAAAAAGATTCATTGTTCCTGATCCTAAGTATGCTCAATGATCATTTGCATAGAAGTTAGAACTTAGTCTGTAATAATGCAGCACTTGGAAATTTGGAAGGCCAGTCTGCTGTGTTTACTGATTGGTACTATCACTTGTTCTGCCTTAAAATGATTTATTTACCGATTAGACAAGTCTTTTTGTGAAGTTGATCAGAAAAGCTAGTACTGTAGTTTTTTAAAAGATAATGAGAGAGAACCTCTCATGGCCTCTGCATCATGAGAAGCACACAGCTGGTGAATATTGCAGGTTCTAGATAAATCATTTACTTTATTTCTACTTCGAACATAAAATTGCTAGCTAGGAGGAAGAAATGGCCACTCGAGCATTCTGACTGCGAGACTTGCGCACACATCGTTGGAAGCTTCTGTGGAAAAGTTTGTGTTGCTTTGAAATCAAGTGAATTTATCTGGCCGGCTGCTTCTTATATCATAGAAGTTAACCTAACTAAGGGCCTGTTTGTTTGGCAGACTTTTGGCTTTTTAAACTTTGGCTTCGAAGCCAAAAAAGCACCTATTTACCTGCTTTTGGCTTAAAAGCAGGTAAATAGGTGCTTTTCTGGCTTCGAAGCCAAAATCTAGAAGCTAAAAAAAGCCTAAACAAACAGGGCCTAAGGATAAGCATTGATTATCCAGAGGCCAGAGGCAATGCAAGAAGTCCAGGCACTCAACAAGTTGGCCCTTAGGGTCTTCCTTTCGTTTCCTATGGATTTTATGGCCAAGGTTTATTGTTACTCTTGTTTATCAATATAAATAAACAAAGCTCTTGCCTTTTCGCTGAAAAAAATATGTATAGTGGAAGCGCATTTGTTTAACGGCTTTTTGCTTTGATTGTCGAAGTTGTGACTATATCGACTTTAGATCGTGTAAGAAATAATATTGAAATGCTAATGTAAGGGTACCTGCTAGTTGATGGAGGGGTGTATAGTTGAAAGTTGATACAAGATGCAGCTAATAGTTTCATTATTCAAGTGTAAAAAAACAGTGTCGTTAGTTAGGTGTATATATGCTGCTCTAATATATTGAATGCGATTGTTGAAATATTTATGTCCCAATATGGATAACTGTTGCGTAATAGGCTATGTAGTACTTGAGGATTGTCTCTTTGCTATGTAACCTATTTTCTAGTGTCTTAGGTTTAAATGCAGGACCGAGCACACTGCAACGGAGTCCTAATTGAGCTCGATGGGGAGGTAGGGGAAGCACCTGCCAGGTGGAGTCCCCTGTCAATCGTGACGCGTGGTGAGAAGAGAGAGATGAGAGGTGAGTGAAAGGGTATGCAATGCGGACCGTTGGATCAGGGGCGGGCGAGTGCAGACTAGGTCACTTATGTGGCCGAAAGGGTACACAGTCTAGCACGTTAGATGGGCTTAGCCCAGTGGCGTGCAGGGTAGAAGGGGGAGAGCGAGCAGCAGCCCGAGAGAGAAGGTGAGAGGGAAAATAGGCCAGACTCGAGGAAAAGAAGGGGGGAGAAGCTGGACTATAGGGCTTTCAACCCGTGGCCCTAAAGTGGTTTTTATTTATTCAAAAATAAAGAATCAAAAGAATTCAGAAGAAAATTTAAACAATGATTTAAAAATATGAAAATTCCAGTAATATTGGATACAGAATCCAATAAAAATATTGCTAAGGAAAAACCAAGAAATTTCATATCTCTGAATTAATTCAAGGACCTCGGAATTAATTTCAACAAAATGAGATAAAAAATACATATTTAAAACTAGCATGCTGTAATAATATTTAAAGAAATTAAATCAGAATGTTACAGGCAACAAACATGCCGCGTTAGTCCCACACGACGGAACCCGTGGTACCGGAGCCACGGTTCTCGTCGAAAGAAGCGTCAACATTATGCTTAAACATGTGCCTTCTGGTGGCTTGCGCCATCCGTGGCATTCGATAGAAGTAGCAAGTTTTCGGGCATGCGCTTAATTGTTGATAATATATTTAATTTAGTGTAAATTGCGCCGCAAGGACTTAAAATCGAAAGGTGCGCATTTGGATAATTTGTGGCACCGAACTTGTCGAATTGACGCATGTAAGGTCCAAAACAGACCAAAGACGCACGCTGACGTGTCGCTGTGAAACCTTGCCAATACGGATGGTCAAACACAGAGCACCTGTGGCAAACTGATAAGAAAGCCAGTTCCAATGGTAGTATCTAAATTTTTGTATCTATCAATACATTGTATAGACACAATCTTAGAATTTTTGATTGGTTATATGTAAATTGGGTCCTACGAATTATTGGAATTTGAGATAAGACAATGTATGTACATGTAGATAAAGTTTTCATCTCTTTCATCATTAATCGTTCTTTCATCTTAGTTCCAATCAAACATAACATAGTTTATGGTGGAGTTTTGAGACTGCTCTTAGATGATTGCATATTTCATACTAGTTTTGGCAGTCAAAATTGGCGTCCGCTCCAAGTTGTAGTCTTGACCCTTGAGGACCTTGATTAGCCATCAAGAAAAGTTAATGATAAGCCATTTGTCATGCGAAAAATGTATACTAGTTTTGGTGGCTAAAAGATAAGATAGTCAAAGGCCTAATTGGTTTATACCAAACTTTACGAGCTAAGATATGCAAGTTTAGATTCTGATAACATCTGTTTAGTTCTAAGACATAGATGTGATGTGCCAATGAAGTCTGTTATCTTGCCAATCAGAGTCTCACTTGTAGCCAATTTTTCCACAATTATGGTGGCGGTTTACTAGCCCCAAAAAACTATGGCTCGCCAAATTTCTAACAAAGTATGCCCTTAACTGCAAAAGTGCACACCAATTTTCGTTCATAAAGTTGGAGAAAGAACATACTGATTAGAACTTAAGAAAAAAAGATGCATGCTAGTTTTGGTGGGTAACCTTCACGCTCAGGAGCAACATTCCGCCTTGGCGGGTGTCACAACATCCACGTCAACAAAATGGCATTTCACTATTCAAGTGGCAGTTTGAAAATGCACATATTTGGCCTGGTTTGCACCTGACATGTGTCACTTAAACAAGTTGGGTGCACTAAAATAATCTGATTTTTCTTGAAACATGTATCTCAATCACAAGTTTTTGGACCTCTGGTGTGCTTAGAACTTTATTTATATTTGAAGCACCAAACTAAACTAATTTTCTTGAAACATAAAATAATCTTATTTGGGAATCTTAACTCTTGCTTTTCTCAACACAAGAATATAGGGCTCATTTGATTCGCAGGATTCTAAAAACGCAGGAATAGGAAAAACACAGGAATATGATAGGAATGCAGGTGGAAAACAGAGGATTGAAAAACGCAGGAAAACAATGACATTTTTGTTTGAATCATAGGAATCGTAAAAACATAGGAATCCAACTAATGATGCTTTAATGTTAACTACATGGGACCCACCACTGACACATAAAGTTTGATTTACCTTGATCCCACGCAAAGGATTGGAAAAAAGAGCTCATAGTGAATGTTTGGAATCCTGTGAAATTCCTGTGAAAGCAAAGGAAACCAGTTCCTATCCTGTAGAATTCCTACGCTCGTTCCTACGTTCCAAATGGCATGAAAGGAATTTTTCCTACGTGAACAGCGTTCCTCCACTTTTCCTTTGTTTTTCCTCCAATTCAAAGGAGCCCATAGAAGCGTGAGTTCCGCGCTCGTCCTAAGTGGTCGATAATTAAAGTTTTCCAAATCAATCGCTAGGTCTCAGTGGCATGTTACTTCTAACAAATACATATAATTTTGTGAAATGAAATTTTTTTTATGAAACTCATGCATGTACTAGCAATTGAGTATATGCAACATGTATTTCACAATATATTTGCGTAATCACATTTTAAATGTAGAAATCATATCCATTGTACTATAATCTCATAAAAATTAAAAATCACTAAAAAAACATAATTTGAACCGGTAGGGATTTCTAAATTTTCATAGGGATATACTCCCTCCAGTTCACAAAAACACGATGTTTTGAACATAGCTTTTGTCAACTTTTAAGACTTTGACTAGTAATATCATTTTAAATATTTAGATCAGGTACTTGAAAATTATATTATAGATTTGTCTTGAAAAGTAATTCCATAATATTATAATTATGCTGGGTTTTGGTCAAACTTATATTTTGAAGACTATGTCATTATCTAAAATATCACTTTTTTGTGAGCTCAAGGGATTTTTTTTTGTTTTTGCGGTGGATGGTGAGGGGTGCACTTGAGGATAGAAGAAAAGAAGATTAGAAAAGAAGGGATGGTGCAATAGTAGGAATAAATGTGAACTTGAGGAGTCACTGAATTGATTTGTATTGTGCATTAGTTGCAAGTAATTGCAATTATTGACTCCACTAAACTGAATTTCCAAAGATCAAGCTAAAACAACGAGCCGTTGAATTCAAATTAGATAGATGGTTGAGATCATTTAATCCGCAAACTTGTACCTTTTATGATAGTATTGGTATAGAAAATTTCTTCTACAGTACATCCAAAAATTCATTCCCTTCCAAAAAGGGTTCTTCTTTTGGCACATCTTCATCAGCCTGGATGGCTAAATGAATGGTGTAAGGTGTAGCCGTCTCGCGGTCACTAAATAATTGTACATGGCTACCACAAAAACTTGGTCAGTGCAACGAGTCAACTCCCGGACTTTGTTGCTGCATCTCTCCAGAAGACTGAAAAGTCAAAAGTGTTTTAGCTGAGTGGAATAGAAAAAGCTTATGTTTGCGATAGAAAATATTTCCAGAGGAGCCTTCTGTGCTTTACTCTGCGGCATTATCTTCAGGCCAACCCATGAGCAACAAAGTGTGGCATCTTGTTCTGCTTCAAAAAGAGTATATCCCATGTTATATAAGGTTAATGTGGCACATTTGATGATCCAAATCGATGAGTCTGGTAAAACATTTCTAAGGTTCAGATAAATAAAGATCACTCTATTTTACTGTAACATGTGCTGTATCTGTGAATATCTTTGATAATTTTGGAATAGTACATTATTCATTTTCCCCCATTTAGTTAAGAATTTTTTGTGGCTTCGATTTTCAAAGTTGAGACTTGCAAACCATTTAAAATAAAGCACAAGTTGGACGATTCCTCCAGAATTTCGGCTGATTTTACAGGCTGAACTTTCCTTGGTCAGAATAAAAAGTATATCCGTGATTTTTTTTTAGAGCGAAATATATCCATCATTCTTCACAAAAGTACAAAATCAGGTCAATGGAGGAGAAAAGTTAAACAAGACCAAGAAAGTTTCAAAGCTTCGGGAGCGAGAGAACCATTCCCTGATCTTCCTCTGTACAGCTGTATATAAAGCATTCCCTCTAACATTTCAGTGTGCCAAACACATCTCAGGCTTCCAGCCATGGCAGGTCAGTTCGCAGCAGCACTCCTCACTGGCCTTCTTGCTCTTGCAACTCTTGCCAGCTGCAACACTGAAGGTATATGCTAATTTGCAATTGTTAAGTGACTTCTTTTCTGAAAGATGTGCTAATTTGGAATTTGTTGAGATCTGAAGGTGACATCCTTTACGCGCAAAGGCAGGCGTGGAAGGACCCCAACAATGTGCTGACGAGCTGGGATCCAACCCTTGTCAATCCCTGCACTTGGTTTCATGTCACCTGCAACAACGACAATTCCGTCATCCGTGTGTATGTCACTTCGATTTTTCTTTCTCCTCCTTGTTCTGAAAATCAAAA
Source organism: Stipa capillata (assembly GCA_019208055.1). Taxonomy (NCBI): domain Eukaryota; kingdom Viridiplantae; phylum Streptophyta; class Magnoliopsida; order Poales; family Poaceae; genus Stipa; species Stipa capillata. Next base: position 3,325 of record JAGXJF010004784.1, on the reverse strand, counting down.
GTTCATGATAAGTCAGAGCTGTTAGTCACGGCGATTTCTTTGATTTATGATCTATATAGTTTTCTTTACGAAAAAATAGCAACATTCCACAGCAACAAAGTAAAATGCAATCCATGGATGGAAAAGTTAGCATTCCTGTCTGTACAATTCTTCTCAAGATTCAGAACCTTTTAACTTATGAAAACCGCATCTTATTGCAGATGCAGTAGTCTTGTTGAAGCTCTGCAAATTATTTATTGATACTTGTATGAAAATCTTGTGCATATGTAAGTGTAAATATCTCTATTTCTCCTCACTGTGCAGGGATTTGGCGAATGCAGGCATCTCGGGTTCCCTGATTCCAGAACTGGGAGGACTGAAGAATCTTCAGTACCTGTAAGAATTGCACCTTACTGCAGAGTGCTGACCTCTCAAATTACACACAAAATTGCTGCAGACTGATCTCCCCATCTTTGCAGTGAGCTGTATGCGAATAGCCTGAATGGATCAATACCAACAACCCTGGGAAACCTGAGTAAACTGGTCAGCCTTGATCTTTATGACAACCAGCTCACCAGCGTGATACCGGCTTCGCTTGGCGCCATCAGCACGCTGCGTTATCTGTATGAATCTTGTTGCAACAATTTCGGGTAATGAATGCTGAAATGTCTGTTGTTTTGAACTGCAAAACAAAACGTGTTGGTGTCTGCAGGAGGCTGTATGGGAACAACCTGACAGGAGCTATACCGGCATCGTTGGGCGATCTGAGGAAGCTTGTCAACTTGGAGCTCCAGAAGAATGCACTCAGTGGCCCTATCCCGGCTTCTCTGGGCAACATCAAAACATTGCAGTTCTTGTATGTGCCTGCTTGTTCCTAAATTTATCAAAAGAAAACTTGCATATTAGCATATACAGTCCTAAGTATTCTCAGAAGTTGCTAGACAAAATTACGCCGTATCGACAAGTACAATCATAAGTTCTCAGAGAGGCCAACTGGCGATCTGGAAAGTGGAAACTTGAAGCCCATAAAAACGATGAAGCATACAGATTTGAAATGTATAAGCAGTAACTTCAACTGCAGGCGGCTGAACGGGAATACGCTGACAGGCACGGCGCCGTTGGAGATCCTATCTCTTGTCCTTGTCGGCAACTTGGCTGAACTGTGAGTAGTGCAGTTCATTTGGTACACATACCACATTACATTAAATTTATTAAGTTCCCTTTACAATGACTTGTACTGACACAAGAAAAAATTATATGCACGCAGAAATATTGCAAGAAACAATCTGGCTGGCACTGTCAGATCATCTCGACTGAGAAGTATGTATGCATCTATATCTTTGTGATCTGCAGCTTTGATGGATTAAGCTTTCTATTTGGTTTATTTCTTTTATACATGTATAGGTTTTTGATGCTTTGTGCTTACAAGAAATTGCCCAATTGGCATCCTTGCAGTGACCGCGGTCATCCAGGACACGCTCAAGACTGCAAGCTGAACGGAAGGCCGGGACTTGCTGGAAAAATGGAATTGGAAGAATAAATTGAATGGATTTGGAATAATAAATTAGATGCATGCATTTTTCTATACATGTATCAGTAGAACTTTGAAAGTAATTTTACCTTGCACCTTTGACATCAATGGGGATCAAACGTGTGTTATAGATCTGCAAGACTGCAAATAAGGTTGAGCTTGGCTTTCACTGTGGAGACAGCAATGGTCAGCTCATGCTATCTAGACCTAAACAAAGTGTATGATCGGAACAGGCATGTTCCGAGAAAAGAATACGTTGTAGCCAGCCGGTCATAAGCTCTTCTCGGCTGCATCAAGTAAAACTTGACGAACAGAGCACAGGAGGGCTTATTTATCTCTTTATTTTCTCTCTCCTCAGTAGCTCTCACGTCTTCTCAGTAACTTGTGTATTTCACGAGACTTTTTGGCCAATATATAGCATAAGTACATGACGTATATCTCTAATACGATAATATAACATGACTCTAACCCATATCTAACCCTCCCTCACGAAACCATGGTGCATGGATCAATAATACTGAGTTTCGGAAGATAAAATTTTTATAATATTCAAGTCTATGCTTTCTTGACAAAGTCAACTAAAACTCTAAAATGCACATACTAAAATACAATAACCTGATCTTGCACCTAAGACTGCATGTAGAAAACATCAACACTAATATGCTTGGTGAGTTTGTTTTTCAACAAATCTTGAGCAATACTAATAGCGCATGTACTGTTAGACAAAAGAGGAGTCAGTACAAAATTAGTAACACAAAAAAAAATCCTCAATTAATCACCATAGCCAAGTAACCCCTATTGCCAAAAGAGCCACACTCAAAACTCAACATCGGTACTCGAATGCATGAGAAATCTGCTCTCAGGATGTATGCGATTGGAGAATACATATGTAGCGACTCTCCACACTATTGCATGTCGTAGTGTGCTAGTCTTTAATTTATCGTCGGTAAAACTATATCAACCAACAATATGCACATCAGAGTAGTACAATAAAAACATTATAGTGGCCTGTTGATACAATACATACTTATAATACATTTCAACATAAGTACAAGAGTTCTAACTTGCATAAGAGAACTTAAGTAACACAAGGGCTAAATTTGTGGAAAATAAAGAATTAAAATAACCTAGACAATAAAATAATATTTCTGTATCTACGACCAATGGTACTATGCTACAACTTGCTTCATGACTACTAAATATCGTACGCCTCGTTGAAGTCAAAATAGTAACTATCTCCTACCTCTCCTTCATTCAGTGTCTACATCTCATCTCTTCCTCTAACATCTCTGGATATTCGACCATCCGCAGGTTTATATAGGTAATTATCTCCTAACCACTCGTAGTCTAGCAAAGAAGGTTTATATAAATGATGAGTATAAAAGGTACTCAACAAGTCTATGAATAACAATTAATGTTTAAATGCACTATTGACTACTAGGACCCATGATCCTCAATAACCAATGATTTTCAAAAATACTTTTCTTAAACTAAGGGATTAAATTTTAGTTTACTATTCTCTTACCTTTAAGCTCTACGGGTTGTTAGAACTTCCGATGGCCCCTTTCCCGCCATATCTTAATTCTTACTCAGAAACAGAGAGTGACAATTTCACACTTTAATACACACTACATAGGTGCGTTACTTTATCCATAAATGTTACTTAGCCTTTTTGCCGAGTGTGAAACTCATCACACTCACATTGGTGTGCGACGAGGTCTAAGGTTCCAAGCCATTTCACCCATCCCATCCGTCATATCTCACCATTGCCGCTAGACCAGCTCTAGCAACCATCCATACTCAATATAGAGTCTC
>JAGXJF010004783.1:0-237660 GCA_019208055.1 Stipa capillata | reverse complement strand
AAACTGCGCCATGAACAGAAAACCGTGGACGATGACGATAGCGCTGTCATGAGTCGTGATTCTGGCGGAATAGAGCCTACCACGAACAGAGAAAAGCCACTTCGAGCGGACGACGCGCGTGGAGCTGGGACACGTATGCAGCAGCGCCACAGCATGCAGCGAAACACGGCGACGCACGTCGATCGCCAGCCCATGATGCAACATCGTGGACGCGTAGCGCCCTGACGAGGACACAGCAGCCTTCGAACAAGTCGTCCCCCATGGCGGCCATGAGACACACGCGTCGCCTTTTCCCCTTCTTTCCTTTCTCGGAGCCGTGTGTTGACACAGGTGCTCACGGGACACTGACGGTGCCGAACGAGAATCAATGGCGATATAGGGGCAACGGTGCTTGGAAGCTGAACCCCATTGCGGATAGCCCTGACATGACCGCGTGGCACATGAACAGCGAAGACTTAGCGACGGGAGCCACGGTGGGATGCAGAGACAAGCGCTGTCGCTGTCGCCAGCGTCGCCGACGTGGTGCGCGTTGTGGAGCCACAGTGCCCGTAGCACACGATGACGGCCCGTGCGGCGACAGTTGGCATTGCGGGCTTCGGCCGATGGAACAAAGTGGTGCGACATATATGCGGGCGTTGCTTCGTATTGTGTGGATTTTTTTTTTGGTCTGTTTTCGGTGCGAGGTCTTTTTTTTTTTCCCGAAGGGGGGTCTTTTGTGCGCGCGTCGGGCGCCACGACGGGTGGCCTGCGTGAGATCGGCGTAGATTCCAATGCATGTAAGATCCCTTCGCGCTACTATGCTCCTTTAGCCCTCTGGTACTGCCGCAGACTCCATTGCGTCACTCAACGGCGAGGCACATGTTTGTGATTTTTACGCCACATGTTATTGTGATTTTTACTTGAGAAAAACAGAGGACCTTTTTTTCATAGCAATCAGCGAAGAGCATGTCAATTTCTTAATAACAATAAACTTATCTTACATCTTAAGCTATTATAACAAATCCGACGGCTCTCCTGTTGCAAGATGTCTTCGGTTTACCAGCAAGAGAGTACCTTTATCGTACATGTAACGTACTTGTTCTTATCGTATGAGAGAGGCCCTAACTTATACTATATAGCTAAGCTATCTTACCTTCAAAAATTCGCCCTGTTTCGCTCCTTCTAGTCACGTATCTAGATGATAGCCTATAAGCCATTGTTGGCCCGTGTTTTGCCTTTTGCTCTACTATTATTGTTCAAAAAACATAAGCTCCCTATCCACCATGCAGTCAAATGTCGGCAAATAAGAAGGTCTTAAGCGATCGAAGATCCCCAACCCACTATCCGACCATGTTCCAAAACCCCCACAGTGGGTGCATAGTTTTCTGCCCCCCGCCGAGTAGGGCATAACTGACAGCAGGGATATGCGAGCCATACTGCGGATGGCAAAAGCCTAGTCTGCCAGTTAGTAATTCGGTTGTGTAGCGTCAGCCAGGATAATCATCTTGCAATTCGGAGTATGTGTTTGCCGTCCAATATTTTGACGGCAAACGAGTTGTAGCCTCTAGAAAAACTGCGAGCTCCAGATGACCAGAAGAAGTGGAAGTTATTACCCCAGCATGCCACCAAAGAGTGAGTGGATGATGTCTGGATGGGCAGGCACTAAGGCGCGACATCCCCCAGAGAATCCCACACTCAACAAATTGAATTAGCCTGAGTCAGGCCCTCTATCAATCCTAGCCCACCGAGAGGCTGACAGCATTTTCCTTCCAGTCCGCCCTATATCCAGCCTACGGTTACTTGACGCTGTATTTCTCCTCTTCTTTCTAGGTGAATAGCTCAGGCTGTGCACAGTGCTTTGCCGCTAATGAGAGACTTCCGCCTATCCAGTTGTTATAACCATAACAGCTGCCCAATTAGCCCGTAGCTTCCTAGACGACAAATTTCGTAAGCAGTTAAATAAGGCCCCCAATCAGATGCATCACAGGGTAGCTCGAGAAGTCAGACCCAAGGCCGTCCCTGGGAGTCAGTCAATTGGTCCCATGGCCACTGGCAGACGCAACGCACGGTGAAACATTCAAGATCAGTCATGTCCAAGACGCCCTTGCCAATAGCCTTGAGAGCCGGCACACTATCTTCCAATTTATTCAGAGAGAGGCAGCCCCCATGTGCGGAACTCCACATTCACCCCTCCTTCCAAATGAACCACAAGTGAGTCTATTTGATCCTATTCCGATCCATCTAAGAATGTGCCCGCCACCGAAGGTAGGAAGGGCTGTCACGTTAAAGGGCACTATTTGTCCCATGGCTTGCTCTCTCCTGCCAACGCGATAGATTCTTCCTTTCATACCTGCGAGCTTGCCGATCACCATTCAACTAATCAAAAGCAGAGCTAGGAAGTCAATCTTTGTAGGCTCTCGTCGAAGTGCAGCTGGCAATCTGCACGGCTATATTTAGGGAGAAGGACGCGCAGCGTCGAATCCTAAAGCTCGGAGAAGGAGTTGCGCTAGAATATCCAAGTGGATACCTTCACAGGATTGAGAAACATCTCACGTTTAAAAGCAAGTTTGCTGCCCACAACCAGAGGCGATTCCGAAGACATGCAAGATTGACACGCAAGGGTGACTAGCTTTCGGAGCGTCAGGGTCGTAAAACACATCCGCTTCGTTTGTGCTACCAAACGAGATACGGAGGTCGGGTTGGGCGGTTTCCAAGAGGCCTGCCAAAGCATTCCAAACTCCGCGTAGCCTTGACCCCCCTAACAAGATGCAGCATGCCCAGTGATCCATGGTGAAGGAATAAAGATATGGGGCGGCAAAAGGGGTCCCTCTGCACGCAAGCTCGGGGTAGCTCGAAGAGGTAGGCCCTGCGCGACCTCTCTATTAGAGTGAGCATCTTCGACGGAAGTGAGGAGGAAGCTCCATAACATGCAAATAATCTCGCCACCGTTGCACCGAAGCGCAAGTTTATTTCTCATAAAACACCTTCGATGCAAGGTAGACCTAACTGACACCCGAGTCATACGCCTCTTAGGCGATGGTCCAAACGAAGATAGCAAGGCTTAAGAATGATTATGCGTTCGAGTGCAGCGTCTAATAGTGTGATAAATTGTTCAAAGGATAAGAAAAAGAATAGGGGGATATTTTCGAGTGCCGGTCGAAATTTTGGAACATAGTTACACGCACTACTGCGCCTACCTACTATCTTAAGGAGAGTAGGATATCCAATGATTGTAAACTTCTAAACCTGAACTGTAGAGTGTGGAGCCACCTAGCCTCCATATTTACAATATCTAAACTTTTGTGCCAGTACCACGCCGACAACTCAAAAATCCAAAAACTGATCTCCTAAAATACTTAGAATCCAAATAATAAAATCAAAGAACTACCAAACACAAATCCGTCCGTCGTCTCTCGACAGTAGCGCGACAACCATCGAACCACATCCCGAGCGTGTGACGCCGCGTGTTCCTCGACGTCGACCTGCTCGCGCGTCCCAACATTTGGTCTCTACTCTAGACGTGTCCACGTCGCACCGCCGCAAGCTCGAAGTCTCCCTGTCCATGTCGGAACAAACGCCAAGTCACACCGCCGTGTCCAGTTAGCTCTAAGGCGAATTCAATGTCGGTCTCGCGCAGCAGTGTTACTCTGCAGAGGCCTGCTTTCGCTTGATCAACGTCATCGTAGTCCCTCTCCGTGCCCTGATCCTTCCGGTGTGTCCCTCTCCGCTGCCCTGATCGCCTTGCCAGCCTCTGATGTCCCTGAGCCGCATACATGCCAAACGAATGGAGAAGCCCTCGAACGCCGCACTCGCCATGGTAGCATGAGCAGTCGACTTTAACGCTCCGCACCTAATTTGCCGCTGACCCTCTTCGTGTGCCGAAAACGTCCGGCTTCCGACCGTCTGGTGATGGTTCGCGCTCCAAACGACGCTAGTTCGGGTATTCGCCATTAGAGACCGGACGCTCGACCTCATACGGATGTCGTATAAAAAAACAAAAAACCCCAAGCGAGCTGATGGTGCGTTACGTCATCGATACTCCGCGGACATGTGAGTAAGCCCTCTGCCATTGCCCCCCCTCGTTCGCAGTTCGGAGAGTAGGTCTGTGTCATTCCGGGGCAATTTTCTCTCGCCTCCTAACTCCATCGTGTTCGGGCACGCTGTCCATGGTCGAACATAGGAATGCGTCCTCGCCGCCACCGGAGGAGACGTCAGATCGTCGCCTTTCTTCACATCCACACCGGCTCGGAGACAGTCGCCTCGGTCCGGCCCCACCGGCTGGTGGCCACGCCTACGGTGCCTTGCCTCCGAAAACAACACCAAGACATCGCATTCCAACGTGCCCGGACATCGGTACTCATCCGTTCTGTAAATTTCACTAAGATTTACATACGCTCTCGCACCCTACCCACATGTGGGCGTACAAAATATCATTAAGAGAATTCCTAACATGGCATTGTCTATCTCATCGTGTCGGCAAAACTTTTCGATATCTAAGGGTGTGTTTGCGGGTTGCGCAGGGATAAGTATGGGTCTGCCGATTGAGAGCACACCCTAATCCACGCCATTTTTTCTGGATGGGCCTCAACCAGTTTTATTAGAGCAATTTTCACTAACTTGAGCTTACACCATCTATCCTTTCATACTCTGAACCAAACACGATACAATCCAACTAAAAAAACTGCGATCTACCCTTCACTCACTCCACCTGAGTGATAGCATGTGCAAATTCCAAACACACCCTAAGTACAGCGATGAAGGCCTGTTCAAGATGAAAGACAAATTTTGAACACTTGAATATTGGAGACTACATTTTCACTTCGTGCTTTACTTTGCTTACTAAAAGTATGCGCCATACCTCAAGAAACAACATGTGGATTACATATTATTTGGAGTGCCCACCGGAGTGGCACGGGGGCAGGGGGGGGGGGGCGGGGTGAGCCTAAAGTCTAAAAGTCCGGTGCCACCTGCAGGTACAATCGCGGTGAGTAGCCAAGCTCAGCAGCGTGCTGTAATCATCCACAACTGCTCCTATTCGAATGAATATAGTTTATCGCTCTGTATTTGGTCACGCACCAGCCGAATGCAATTTGATTCTGCACGTCCATCTCGTTACTTATACTATCCTTGGCACTAGTGAAACCGACGCTAAATAGGCAAGCACGCAGTCGTACATCCATTCCAATATCGCAGTGTTTTTTTTTTTTTTTTTTTTTTTTTTTTAATTTTTGTTCTCCAGTGAGGTATATAGGCAGGTGAGAGTATGACATGTGCGTGTGCATCGCGTGTACACGGTTGACAGACTGCAGCAGTGTGACTGGGGATCGGCAAGGCGATCTCATGTTCGACGACTAGATGCGATCGGCGCAGAGTACGCTACAACAGCCGTCGTGCTGCTAGGAAGAAAGGAAAGAGGACACTCAGCGTACGTGAGAGGAGATCGACGGCGTGTAAAATTGCGAGTTTGCACGCGACTGTTTTTGCATGTCGTGACCTAGCAACCAAAGATAACGGGGATCTATCCATGCAAGTTGACTGCCAACAGCGAAAGATTCACACTTGAGCAAGAAGTTATGTACGGCCAGTTCAATATGCAAGAGTCAAATGTAATGACATATGACCTAAGTAACGCTAATTTGCACCCTCAGGGATGACATCGATAGCCGACGACAACGATAAGACTACACATATTTAATCCAAGACATATGCAAGTTAAACACGACGTCTTTACATCTTTCATCCATCAAACAGACATAGAGTCATATGCCATACACCAACCTCGGCTATCCCACCATCAAAATCCCTATGCAACTATCGATCAATAATTAACGCCATTATAACTCGCACTGCGCTTATCTGTTCAAATGCCATAATATATTCTCAATCCTATATCGTGCTTCTCGACATGCATGCGTTTGCAAACTTAGAGCCCTTAATCTCATAACCCACAATTTGAACATAGCCATGAAGCGTAAGTTTATTCTAATCCCAGTTATCTGCTCATGAAACTACAGCAGATTATCGGCAAGTGGACACAAACCGTCAGCGGAGGAACGAATTCCAACGTAGGAAAACCGTCGACGTGGACTCGCCACACGCCACGCTATAAAAAGAAATAAAATCCTATATCCCAAAAATAGCCCCTCCTGAGCATCAAGATGAGACGGAGACGAAGAAGCGCCATGCCACCACCCACAACCCCCGATCCGGTACGAGCCCAGGTCCAGCCCCCCTCCCCAAAACCTCACACCGCCCGTTCCACCAAAACGCCGCCGCAGCCCTCCACACCTACAGACCCCTCCAGACCATAACACGATCACCACGTGAATGCGTGCACCCACAACCCCCGCGCGAAAAAATATCCAAGCGCGACGTTTATAATACCACACGCTAGCCACACCCTCCCACGATTACGCACCGCACTCCCGCATTTCTTTACTTATTTTTCTCCAAATTTTTTCTTCTTCTTCTGCTTCTAGTCGACCCAAGCCCACATCAATACCATGGCCGAATCGGCTATAAGCAAACCTATACCCGCCGCAGCCGCCCGCCGCGCCTGCCCTACTCAGCGCGCCCGCTTCTGCCCAACGTAGGTGCCGCGTCGCATCATCCGGCCCTGAGCGAAGGTGCAGTAGCAGCTCAAGGCGGACAATGCGCCAGGCCAAGGCTGTGGCGGCCACAGTCGCCTTCCCCCGTGGCTGAAAGAAGCGATCTAACACGTGCCGCGGAAGCTTAGCGAGCGCGCGCTTGTTGACGAGGCCCGACGCGCTCGCGAGACGCGCATTCGCGCCCAAGTTAGGGCGACAATGTACGTACCCCGAGGGACGGATGATGCACGCGCGCACTACCGAGCCTCGAGGCGCTTCGGCCGCCACGCCTCGCGCACGACCGGGACTCTTCAGAGTAACGCACTCGAGGACGGATTCCCGGTTTGAGAGAGATCTGGTGGGCCTTTTATTTTCGAGCAGGTCACGTAAAGGAGATATAGGGAGATGTCTATGTCGCTTTGTAGGAATTTGACCGTACAATCTGCGTTTTTTATGCGGGCTATATTGCTATCTTTTGCCGAGTTTTTGCGATCTTTGGTTTGTCAGTTTGTAGCGCACCTAGGGGAGACGCGTCACATCTAAATTGCATATGAAGATTTGTCATTATAAGCCCGGAAATGAGTTGACTCTCTACTGTCACTGATTTCAGAGCCAATAGGATGCGCGGCGAGCGATCTTCAGACCGCACTGGCGGGCACTACACAATTACTTGATTATGCAATTAGATTCGGGGTGTCTGGGATTTCATCGCACGCCGGCACCTCATTACCCATTAGAGTTTACTTCGATTTTTTAAACTATGTATAGTTTAAAAAAAATCTAGAAAACAATTCCTAAGATGTTTGTGGACCTGTGCCTGAAAAAAAAAAATAATACTGTACACTAATGATGCATAACCCAGAGTGTATAATCTTCTTGTTTTATGCTACAGAATCACAAACAATGGATATTTATTTCTATGAAAATTAACCATGCAATATTCACTTCCCCCCCACCCCCAACTAATATTACAGGCATGAATTTTTCAGATTTTTTGAAATCTTAATTGTGTGAATTTTAAAAAATTTGAAATAAAGGGTGCCATCCCACATGCGTGTGTACCCGACATATTCCCTATGTTTTGTCTTTGTGTCCCTTTACCCAAGGCTGAGTCGATTTTTACGCCATTATATTGGAAATCAGTGTTTTCCAATGTCATTTAGATCCTCACCTTGTGAACGCATTAGCCAGAGAATTGAATTCATGGCCGAGCTGTATGATGCCTATCAACTTTTGTTCGCCATAGTGTCAAAATCAGCATCTGGAATTCTACTGTAATTGGGCTGCAATGTCGTATTTGTCCCTGAATCACAGCGAATAAAAATTAGCCATTGTACGAGTTAGCGGAGGATTATGGGAGACAAAGGTACTCAGGTAGCTAGGTAGTATTATTTGACACGAAATTCCTGCCTATATGCAGAAAAGAACTGATGGTACCTCAAGGACTAACGCTCGAGTCCGCGGAGAGCCCGCCCTGCCTACTAGCCAGAGCGCTTGACGGAAGCACTACAAGCGCGCTCGATGGACAGCCGTCCCACATGCATTATACCTGAATGAGAGAGGATCTTAACCACTACGCGTGGCCCACACGATCCCAATGCCCGCCATTGCGTCAAGCCCATGCTCGACCAAGCCCGACTGCTCTGGAAGCATGCGTATAATTGCTGAGGACTGGGGCGGTAAGCTCATGGAGTTGCCAACCTGCACCCCCCACAGTGTGTGACCCCCGGTTTGGGCCCAGCAGTGCCGTTATCTACATGCGGGAGATGTCAACTGTGCAAGATATGGAGATGCACAGGTCTCTACGTTTTCAGGATGAAGCCCTTCTGCGAGCAGAGGCTATGACCCGCTAGAAAACTTGTGTATACTACATGGTCATTCTCTCTCTAGATTAAGCCTGCAGCTATTATCTATAATGCACCTATAACTTGGTTTTATGCAAACCATGCCGCCTGTGAGAGGCCGAATGCTCGTATATGATTTTGAAGCCGTTGCTGTTAGGCATCTCACCTTGTATTCTCATCACGAAGTCGCTGATGCCTTTTTTTGTTCTTTTAGCCTTAACAGCCGTAAGGACCAGTACATGGCGAAATGCCAACATGAAGGATAGCTACTCAGAAGGCCATACCGGTATTGGGTCACTAACGTAGAGCACCACACACTACATCTTGCGGCCACACTCAGTGTGGCTCCGCCAACCATATACCCAATGATGTGAGGAGGTCGCCATAAGACGTATATTGAAACGGAGACGTAGACGCGCAGACAAGTAGAGGAGGTGGCAAGCCTGATGTGTGGTTAGCTTGCGTTGGTGGGGATCATAATGCATGCCGCGCCTTTCAATGCAGTTGTGCATGATCAAGATCGTAAGAAAATGATTGGAAGTTGGGTAGGTCTGCTGGTCATGTGTATGGGTGGACACTGACAAACATGCCTGCAACTTTGACAAAGGACGCCCCCGGAAGTGGAGTTCTGCATGGATTCTTTGCAGTTACGTATTAGAAAAGGATGCCCCTGCATGGACAAGTTTATATAGAACCCCCACTTCATTAGTGGGGCTAAATATTCTAGATGTTTAATCGTCAAGATTTTTTTCGTGTGTCTTACAGCCAAATGGCGCACTAATTATCCATATTTTTTTTTCCAAAATGTTAAGGTGGATATACCCAGGTGGTGGCTGCTACATTAGAGCCATAGTTTCTCGCAGCAGCGCATATTGACGCCTGCCTGATACGATTAGTAGTGCACGATCAGGCGGCACTTGATGGTATGTGTGAACTCACATTATGTTCCTTTCTCCCAACTTTATCTCTTGCCCTCTATAATATCTTGCATGCTCGGATGTAGTGAATTTTCTTCAGTAGACTGCCGTACTAACTGCTGATAGCATTAAGGTTGATGCGGCAGGGAACTATTAATGATTCACCATTGCCGGCAAATAGTGCATAGCACGAGGTAATTAATTAAAGCAGCTTGATGAGTGACTGCGCTCTGATCTGAATAAAGAGTTGTGAATATTTCGATTTTTGCAGTGCTAGTCGGAGACAAAAAGAATCGGGTGTCGCTTAGGAACTATAATTGGTCCAGGTTACATGTGAATTTTAGATGGTAGGCTGTAAGCGATTACTGGAAAGTTCGGAACTTTGAGATGTGTAACGGCATCGAAAGGGACTAGCAATTCACTGAAAAAAAAAAAAACTTACACATGGTGTTTTAACATGCCCGAATCGCAGTAGGTTTTAAACTTCACCTCGATCATGAGTATTAAACAGGTAGTTGAAGCAATCTTGAAGTTGCCAGACCATATATTGAACGTCCGAAGGGCATCTTGCAAGTTGAATGCAATTACAGAAAAAATAACATGGAGGTTTCTACAATGCTGAAGCGGTAAGCCCTTGCTGAAACCTTCACTGACTCAGATTTAAGGAGAAGTTGATGTTTGCCCAATCTTTTGAATATTGAGACACATAATGGATGTAATCTCATTTCCCATATGCCAAGTGACATCGAATATAGAAAAATAAGCCAACCTGTGTCGTGAAACTATTTAAATGCCTGAATTAGCGCTAAGCTAGTCCATAGTCCTCACTGGACTACAAGTTTGTAGCATACTATAGTCTTGCATATAATTGTAAAACATGGTGACGGATCCTGGGATTTTATAAGTAAATAGTTTGACATTGCTGCCGACCGAATTTTCCAGCCAAGATGAAAATATCGGCCCTCAGTACCTTAGAAGCTCATCTTCTGTTTCCTGTATGCCAATGCGTGTCATGTATCTAACTTCCCCCATGCCACTGATCACCTCCACATGCAGACTTTCAAGTCGCGTCATACTCGGTTGAGAAGAGGCATACATCCCGCGCCTGCCGAAGATTCGCACGCATCGTCCTTTACCTAAAGAGAGAAGCTCTGCCCCACCGGCTACCCGACGCGCCTACGAGGGTGCGCTAGGCTGAACTGCACAGTGGGAAGAGGCAGAACAAGGATGTCCACACAGCTAGCAAGTTCCCTTGATGTCTAAAAATCACTGCAGAGGCCTAAATTATAAAGCTTTAATCCATTAGCAGTTGAGAAGGCCGTGCATGCGCCAGTTTACCTTAAGCTATTTGTATCTTGGATATAATCAAATAATAAAACACTAATACATGGAAGTTGCATGGTCTGGTTGTATAGCTAAGTAGCTTGTTGTTGCTAACTGTTATCTAAATAAACTTTTATGAAGGTGCCGTAAATATGCGCCTCGTGCTGCATATTCATACACTATCTGTATATAACTGAAATAATGTTTTATTTTCCCGCCTTTAGCTAATGGTTAATGATTTTTGTGTGTTTGATATGGAGAGGGAGGAGGCGGAGGTATAACTAACGAATGAAAGAAACAGTGATGCTGTGTTAGACTTTTTACTGAGCTAGTTGCGTGCCCGACTCCAACTCATCAAAGAGTGCAACATGCAACACCTGTTCAGTGAGTGAAGCCATTAAGCTACTTGCGCCTTGAAGCCCTTTTCATAGTCAAAGGACCTGCCTCCTGCATTGCTGCAGGCCCAGGCCTGCCCATGAGCACCCAAACAACCTTGAGAGTGGAGTTAACAATTTAGCTTGTTGCGAAAACAGGAAATTCTATGCTTTCAATATTTTCTAAGAAGGTAAACTGCGTTGTAGATTTCTAATGACTGGCGCCTTGTATTTTGTCTTAATATGCGCAAGAGCATCTCTTGATAGTGTTACTCTTAGAGTTTTTTGTATTTTGAATGGTATTTTTTAAAGAGAAATTGATAAAAAATTTTCTATCTTAATTTAAAACCTTCTAATAACAATATCCTTGTACGTGTCAAGCAGTGCGCGTTCAGAGAAACTGATGTCCCTCCCCCCCCACATAAATACGCAACATTTTTTTAACCGGGAGCCGAAAAAAGGGAAAAAAAACGCGGAGGAGAAAAACACCCTTATAGAGCCTCAGAAAGGAAAAGAACAAGAAAGCGGAATATCACAGATGCGCATAACGCGATAAAGGTCCCAGCGAAATAGACTTTGCGAAACTGAACACCATGAGTACATATCGTCAACTCCTTATGCTTTCTTCCGAAAACCACGATGTTCTGGTCTTGACGATGCGCCGTCCGTATGCCAACATTTTGTGCTCATAAAACAAATAACATGATCATGCCATCACACTAATACATACACTAAGAGCAAACTCCTAACCCAATTTCCCTAAAATGCCGTTCCCTATATCT
The DNA here is from genome assembly GCA_019208055.1 of Stipa capillata. Lineage (NCBI taxonomy): Eukaryota > Viridiplantae > Streptophyta > Magnoliopsida > Poales > Poaceae > Stipa > Stipa capillata. The sequence goes on along the minus strand of JAGXJF010004783.1, from coordinate 225,854 downwards.
TTATATAAGGAAAGATACTACTAAAAAGCATTGCCCTTCCCACTAATGGTACCTGCTAACTCCCAACCCATTCACCTAAATCTGTTTAAGGCCATATATTTCTATTCCTACATATCATTCTTATTACTTATCTTGTAACAAAAATCACCCAAGCTTCCTCTCCAATCTCCCCCCCGTTGCTCTCAAGCAACGTCCCCCATTCTTCCTCGTCACCAGCCACCTACCCAGTCTTCAACCTCCATCCTCCCCCCTACCACCACCGAGTGCCCACGCCGACCTAACCAGACCCTACTATGTCCTCATCACGCCGCCTTCCTTGACTCCTCGTACCGCGCTCCCCCTAGCCCTCACTCCTCGCCTGCCTTACCCCGCTCCATACCCACTAAGAGCGGCACAGCCGAGCTATCCGCAGCGACCACACTATTGAGTGGCACGCCGCCGCCTTCCCCGGACTGCCGAGCTCCACACGTCCTCTCCCTGTGAGCCGAGGCCTCCCCATCGCGCACCCCATTATGAGCCTCCGCTGCCTGTCTTGTTGTCTCATGGCATAACTCTTTCCGAAAACCCTCGTCCGCACCTGTACGGGCCAGAATCCTCCTCAGACTTGCCTCCGAGGCAAGCGAAGGGGGGGGGGGGGGGGGGGGGGGGGGGTGGCTGGTTTTTTTTTTTTTTTTTCTTTGGGGGGGGGGGGGGGGGGGGGAGGGGGGGGTGGGGTTATGGATGGGGGGGGGGGGCGGGGGGGGGGGGGGGGGGGGAGGGGGGGGGGGGGGGGGGGGGGGGGGGGGGGGGGGGTGGGGGGGGGGGGAGTGGGGGGTGAGAAGTAGGGGGGGGGGGGGGGGGGGGGGGGGGGGGGGGGGGGGGGGGGGGGGGGGGGGGGGGGGGGGGGGGAGGTTGTGGGGCATGGGGGTGGGGGGGGGGCGGGCGGGGGGGGTGTTTGGGGGGGGGGGGCGGAAGGGGGGTGGGGGGGGGGGGGGGTCGAGAGTGGTGGGGGGTTTTTTGAGGTGGGGGTTTTTGGGGGGGGGGGGGGGGGGAGGTGGGGGGGGGGGGGGGGGGGGGGGGGGGGGCGGGGGAAGGGGGGGTGGGTGGGGGGGGGGGGGGAGGGGGGGGGTGGGGTGCGGTTTTAAACATTTTCTTTGGGGGGGGGGGGGGGGGGTGTGGGGGGATGGGGGAAGAGCGGCCGAAGTGGTGCGGCATGCGGAGACGCGATGGCCCGAGCCCGAGGATAGAGGAGCGATGCCCAAGCCGCCAGCTCGGCCCCAGGGAAGGGGGAGCCGCGGCAAAAATCCGGCGTGCGAGAGGGGAGGAAGCGGCTTGTGGCGGCACTGCGCCCGTGGAGGTATAAGGAGAGCAGTAGCGCGGCGGCGTGCGACCATGGCCAGCTAAAGGTCCGGCCCGGGACAGTAGGAACGAAGCGAGTGAGGGCGGGAAGACTACCTCACGGAGCAGATGGAGACTCCGAGGATGCGGGGGTGGCGAGGCGGAGAGCAGAGGAGTTGCTCGATGCCGACGGCATTCTCCCTATCCGCTGAGTTGTACCCGAGCGAGGGGAGACAGAGATGCCGACAATGGGAAACTTGTCGACGCTGTTGCCGACTGGGTTGGAGCAGCCGTTTTGGGCCCAAAAATCGCCCCCTAAGATGGCGATAGCGGAAGCATATGCCGACTGCGCGTTGGAGTTGCTAAACAAGAGCCACACAATAAAACGAGGGGACAGTACAAAACAATCGTCAACTCAACCAGATGGAAATGGATGGATATGCCAAAGAACAAGTCCAAAACTAAACGCTTTCAAAGTGTGATTAAACATAAGGATGATAGCTAAAACACACTTTTCCTTTTTTTATGCGCCACAAGTCAAACGAAGAGATCACCCATGAAGCGATGGATGGAACACTAGCATAGCAAAAACACATTACAGCGCAAAAGCTAACGCTACTAAAAAGGTGCTAGCATGCTATGCATGCATGGTCTAAGCTGATTGATACATTAATACCTGAATGAATCTATCCTCCACCCCCCCCCTTTCCCCCCCATTGAGAGGAGGACGGACCCTAGAGAGAGACTGGCAACTCGGAGAGAGAACTAAAGAGAAGTCAATACCAGACAACCGGCCCTTGCAAAGTGTTGCTTGCCTTGCTATGCTTCTGAATGAGATTTCATAACAAGCAAAATTAAATGATCATCTAAAGAGCAGAGCGTGTTTAGTCTCACCTTTGTGTGCAAGCAAATCACAGGTACAAGTAAATATTATGTAGATGAGTTGAATTAATGAAGCTCACAAAACTCAGAGCCTCATGAATATCACTGCCATCAGGATAATCAGCCCCAGCATATGATCATAGCGACCATAGGTTGTGATTCCTTGTGGCTGATCTATTTATGATTGTTCTTGATGCTGTTACGGCTTGACTTCGCATACTACTGTTCTTAATTTCTTCTAGGGCGTTTTATTTGGATAGGTGAGCATGCCCATGGCTGGTGGGATTGGTATATATGCCCAGCAAGAGGAAGTAGTAGGGAACTGAAGCTGATGCAAACAAACACTTGCATAGGAGAGTTCGGTGCGTATTTGATCTCCCACATTGTTAAACCTCGAATCCGCTCTCTGATTCCCTCCCTGATCTCTAGCCACCACAATACCAAAGCACGATCAAAATTACAAATTTCAATGAACACTTAACAAATTACGCTGACTGATTAATTCAATTGCGAGGGCGCCAAATGCCTCCAGGTCGCTGCAAGAATTTCACAGCGAATTTTAACGGACAGTGATGCTGTGCATCACCAATGCTGCCATGATGGATGGATGGCGGCACCGCGCGTTGTGTGCGGCGTTGCTCCCGGCGAGCGACGGACAGAAGCGCGCTTAGATGCGCCCTCTACGCAGTGCAGGCGACGAGGCTGTGACGGTGGCGACGGATCGGACGACAGCTATGGACGGTGGGCACGGAGTCGACGAGCTATCTAGGAACGCTCGACACGCCGTGCAGCAAGCGACCCGCGGCGTCGGGCGCCCGCCGGCCCGATCGCCGGCTCAGGATGGCGAAACCCTCGACGGCACAGACAGCGCCACGGTAGTCGCGCGATCCCAGACCCGTTTCGAGGACACAGTTTGACAACATGGCCATCCACGTCACGGACGCGGTAGACTCAGATACGGACCCCGTCGCTCCGTGCAGACTCCTGCAGGATCAGCCCGATGTTGCACTCTGGTTCGAGTTTGCGCCTTCTGCAATTGACCATGCATGCATTTAAGATCATCTCCATGCAGACCCAGGCCATAAAAAACGATATGCTAAACTATGCTAGACAAGCGTGCTCAGAATGGATATACCCTTAAGGGTTACATGACGTTGCGGGACGGAGGGAGACAGGGACCGATGCCGTAAACCGTCGCGCGCGTTGGAGCAAATGATGGGCCATATACTTCGGCGACGCCGCCGTTGAGCAGAGAGATATCTCCACTGTCGCCTGCGGCGTGGAGTCGTCGACGGAGGAAGTCGAAGACGCGACTGCCAGGCGGCGACGGGAATGCCCAGAAGGAGGCTAGAGCCGCGTTGACGGATGCATCCGGCGGGCCGACGCCCAGGTGTCGTCCGGACGCTCTTGCGGGTCATCACGCGGGAGGCGTCTCGCGCGCTAGCGGAGAGCGTAGATCACTGGTGCGTCGTGGACGCGTCACCCCGCCGCAAGAAGTATGCCCACCATCCGCTACTGTGCCCAGTCTCTCAACATAGCTCAGCCAGCCTCGACAGCTGATACACGCGGCGTCGCCGAGAGCGGGAGGCCGTGCTTGGGCCATGGCGCTCGCCAGACCGCTCGCACTGCGCTCGCCAGCGATCGACGCCCACCGACCGCCGCCACGAAGGCCAGCCGGCTTTTCTTTTTTTTTCACCTTATCGGCGCGGCGGTGGCCCGCCTCGACCGCCCAGCGCTCTCCCCCCTTTCCCTATTGTGTCTTCCCCTGGCGATTGTGTGTCGTTGAACACGTTATGCGTCCGTGTCTTCCCTCCTTCTCTCCTCTCCCCCCCCCATTAGTTGTATCCCCCTCCTCTCTCTTTTTTCCTCTTCCTTCCCCCTTATTTTTTTTTTTTCCTCTTCGTCACCATGTTTGAACTTCGCCACTCGACATCTCACTGGATGACTCCCACCCACCGTCACACCTTGCCGAAGTAAGCCCCATTGGGCAGCCACTCGGCAACAGATCCTGCCGGTGTTGGGCATGAAGGGACAGCCCGCGCAAGGCGCGGCAGGCGGGTAGGCAGCACCGATGCCGCCGCCCGCGCACGACGGGGATCGCCGGCGCCGGAGCGCCGTCGAGCGGGACGATCAGACGCTACAGCCCAGCCCAGGACGGCTACCAGCCAGCCGGGGTGCACAGATCGATGGCTGCGCATGCCTGCCTCCTATGACATGTTAGCGCAGAAAAATGCAGCCATCCTTTTCTTCCTTCGGTCCTTACCTTTAGTCGATATATGGACAACAGTGCCCTTCCCGATGGGCACTGAAACTACGGCACGGACATGCAGCTGCAGCGCCGCTACGTCGAATCCGCAAGTGATGCACAGGCCCCCACGCTCCCGATGACCAGAGAGCACACTCGAGCTGTGCCAGGGAGCGACCGAGACACGATGCCTAGGTCCAGCAAGATGCGCCGAACCACAATGAGCCACGATCCATGAGCCATCTCCACGAGCGCTAGGGGGGGGGGGGAGTGGTGGGGGGGGAGGGTTTTCTTTTTTGGGACTGTCGACCCCCGTAAGGCTCATTGATCACCACGGCAGATACTACCCGGCGACGACACCTCCGACCCGCGAGCTCCGGCCGAACTTGAGGCCCGCGACCCCTCTCGCGCGGACCAACGCTGCCGCCCAGCAGCCCACCATGTACTGTCCTCACCAGAATGCCACACTCGCCGTAACAAGAGCACCTGGCCGGCACCCGAAGCGCCGCCTCCCCGTAGCCTGCGCCATCACTCCCACGAGCTCCTCCATGAATCGCGGCCACAGGCTAAGGAGCTCTGACCATCACCAGCGGCTTGTCGAAAGCTCCGCGACCTCCGCCCCTCCCCCACGCAGCCAACTAAACAATAGCCCGGGCACCCCAGGTAGTGCGGGTGTGTGTTATGAAGTAGCCGTACCGGATGGATAAGACGGCCACGGGGCGCAGCAGAGCGCGTCGCAGTACGACGGTCTGCCCTTGGCGACTTGCCGCCCGATCACGCGTTATAAACCTACTGTGAGAGGCCAGGCATGGACCGCAGATACGCGTCGCATCTCGTCGCCCTGGAGGCGCCAGCGGTTACTCGACGACCGGCAGGTGGTAGCCGTCGAAGGACATAGAAACTCACGAAATGGCCGCCGGCCCGCCCCCAGCTGATTCTTGGGACCGTTGATCTTTTTTTTTGTAACGCACGCTGCGTTCCGACAGACCCGCCCCTCTCGCTGTAACCGAATGCTATCTCCCGCCCGCAGCTTCTCCAGTATGTCCGTCACTCAGGCTCGTGTTAACTCCTGCCTAACTTCGCCCCTCGACCATTGCCCGTCTGCATGCTGGCTACCCACCCATTGCACCCAACCATCGCCATACAACACGCTAATTGCACGCGAGTGCGTGCATTGGGACGATTGTGGATCATCTCGTGAATCGCACCTATGCCCGATGCAAATGCAAGTTACCATGATCCCCTGCTAGTGCGCCCTCCATGTAATCTGGAGACCAGAAACCTTACTCCTAGACCTGTAGAGTGGCTACGAGGCCGCCAAGCTCGACTGCACTGCAGTCTCACTTTCTATGCGCATAGTGCTTACGGACTTGTTCGTCTCCTCGCGAGAGTAGGGTAAGGCCATTGCCGAGGGGATCAGTTAGTACCTGTCTCCCGGCCACATCTGAAGAAGGCCTCAAGCTCCTGAAACTGGTGCATACTGAGAAGATGTCGACAGAGGTTGTGCTCGTGTCTAGCGCCTTACTTCTTTCATTGCCCGACCAGATGTAGACTGGCTAGCCCGCGCGTCCTAGCCTCGCTACACTTCCTTCGCCGCGAGACCGCGGAGCACCATAAAGACCGACCACCAGCGCCTTTCCATGTGGATCACTGACGGGGTGGTTGTCGCTGCGCCCAGAAACTCTGTGCTCCCATCTCCCACTGTATTACAAGCACTCGTCGTGTGTTGGATACATGCTCACCATGGGGACCACGCGCGCCGCTCCCACTCGTCGACCGCGACTGCTGGCCCTAGCTGCCTACCAGGAATAGCGCTGGTGAATGTCGCGTTGGCAGGACTGCGCTGCAGTGAGGCGGCAGTGCATAGATGATGATCCAATGAGAGTTGCCTTTTTTTTTACTGTCTAGCCAGCATAGCCAATTGGCAGGCCAGCTGATGGTGCCAGCCTGCCCTCATCCATTTGCAGCAGCGATTCTGCATCGCCAATTTTGTCATTCAATTAGTTAGTAACGAAATTAAGCTAGTTATAGCGGAGGCGCACCAAGAAATCATGCTCTACATATTCTCATCTACTGATGAATATCGCTGCAGCCAAAGTTAAACCTATAATAATTCTACTTAATTACTGAACTGTACTAGACATGACTAGCTGTATATGGCGCCTAGTACATGATGAGCGCTGATGAAACTATACCTACCTAAACCTGCTAGCACACGCCACAGCCTAGAGCTCATAATGATAGTTAGCAATTAAGCATAAATCAGAATATTAACAAAGGAATATACTCAGCTCTCAGATATAGCCCGGATGCATATATTAGCTATACTGCAAGGAATTTAATACATGACCATGAATATTCCATTGGTTTTACATAAATATTCATCTCTACTTGTGAACTATATATGATATCTATATATATACAAAGGACCTTGCTGTCTGCAAAAAAGGTTAAATACAAAAGGTCTCTCTTTCTAGAGTGTACTAAATTAAAAGAGGGAGCTGCAAATTAATCTCTCCTTGCCTAGCCTAAACAAACCAAGTACAAGGGCCCCTGTAATTCTCTAGGATCAAGAAGCTTGAGAATTGCTTCAGTTTTAAGTAAAACAGTGAGATTTCAAATTAGAGATGTGAGCATGTATTTTGAAATGAGAGGATCAAAATAACCAAATAATTGCACCGGGAGTGTACTGACTAGGAAACACTGTAGGAAAATTTTGGTACATTTTGGGAGCAATAAATACTGAAATGCTATAAGTTTGGGAAAGGAGCTAGCTAGCACTACCTAAACCAGCTTGAGAAATAAAGGATGCAGCATAACTTAATGCTCCATCCAAGTGCAGACACCACCAACCATATGTATGGTGTATGTTTCATTTCATTCTCAGGTCAGATATGAAAGCTAGCAGCAAAGAAATTAAACCCTTGAGATATGATATGAATCCCGGCTTCTCTCTCTTTCTGTTTGTTTTGAAAAGTAAGTACTCCTATTATACTCCCACATCTACACTTGATGAACATGAACACACATACGCGTACATACACACAGGCTAGTACTCCTTGGAAACCACTAGCTACAAGCGTCATGAGAACTTGAAAGGGGTCAGATTTATGCATCCAACAGAACCAATGGTTACAAAACACTAGAAGGGTTTCTAGCTAGATCACAAGAAACAAGTATATATGTGTGCTAGCAAAAAAATCAGCCAGTTCATACTCCATGTATGCAGTGGAAGGTTAATAAGTACTAATTAATCAAGAGGTGCAGAAGAGTTGATACTAAACCTGGCCGAGGGAAAGCGCCGAGGAGGAGGAGGAGGGCGTAGGCGAGGCGCCGCCGCCGCCGCCGTTGCTCCGGGAGCCGATCATGTTCCGGCCAGGGATCATCATCCCTCCGGGCATACTATACTACCTCTCCTTTTCCTTCCTCCACAAAACCCTAGCTAGCAACTCACACCATGCACGCGCACCCTCCTCCGGAAACACTCGCCAACCTCAGATCTAGGAGCGTACGTACCAAGTTAGCTAGCTGCTACGCAGTACGCACTGCTGCGAGAGAAGAGAAGAGATCGATGGGGAAGAAGAAGAAGAGGAAGAGAAAGATGAAGAGGGGAAGGGGGAGGGGGGTGGTGTGCGTATTGAATACGGGGGGAGTTATTGCGGAGAGTAGCTAGCGAGAGGGTGCAATGGCATTCATTGCGGCCGTGGCGTGGAGTTATTGAGCAGCATGCCCTCTCTCCCCTCCCTCCGTAGCAACTACCCTGCGATCGATAGAGAGAGAGAGAGAGGAATCAAGAGAGAAACTCGAATGTATATAGAGAGAGAGAGACAAATGTGCTGCTGCTACAGATGATCCATATATATACGAACGGATGTACGTATGGTATACACCTTGTATATATTGCTGCATATGCATGGGGCTGTAAATGGAAAGATGGAAGCATCTAGCTAGGATGGAAGGCGCTTGATTTCTTCCCTCCTTTCTTTCCTTCTCTCTCGCAACAGGCCAACAGCTAGCCAAGGCGGTTTAGGTCCAGAATTTATGGCCTACATGCAGTACACATGTATATGCATGCATACACACCATCCATGGAAGTAATTAAGGGGGAAAGACGTTTACCATTCCAACGAACATATAATAAATAAAAGTAAAATGTACTGAGCACGCATGTACAGTATATGTGCACTATTAATGCCTATAACGTGAGGGAAAAGAGATGAAGATTGCATGCTCGATCTTTTGTTTGTTAGGGTAATTGTTGAATGGTCCATCCATCTTGTAACTCTTTGCTTAGTTATGAGTTTATAGTTTTTCCTGTGAATTCACTCTAATTAAGTTTACGCGCGTTATTTCACTTTAAAAATATGTTGCCCACCTCTTTCAATCAGTTTGAGCTTTTGGATGAACGGATTAGTATCTGCAATTCACCATGGTATCAGAGCCAAGAGGTCAAGAGTTCAAGACCTAGTCAACAAAATATTAATAAACAAATATTTATGACCTGCATCGATCCCGAGTCTAAGGTCTGGAGGAGTCTAGACGTGACAGGAGTTTGAAAATATGTTGCCCACCTCTCCCAAATAGCTCAAGAGTTTGGGTTAACCGATTGGTGCCTATAATTTAATTTTTTAAGGTGTCAAAATAAGTTTTGCAATATGAGAACAAAGTGTTGCTCGAGTGGATGGTGGAGTTAGTTGCATGTATCTTTACTCACCAAGGATCAAATCCCGAGCTAGATTAAACCTCAGGTTTAAAGTTCTAAGTGTCTCACCAAGATAGATTATCCGTTCAGTAGTAGAAGACGATTTTGATCTTTAGTAGACGTAAAACGTTGTCTAAATGTGTGCCTATGATGATCGTGTGTGCGAGTGCGTCTGTATTGTATCCCGCAAAAAAAATAATACCGATTTCAACGTTCTAGCTCTCACGGGGAAATATAAAGATATTTCAGTTGGTGGTGATGGTGTTGTCACACTCTCCATGGTGGTGTCACACCCTCACCACTAACAAACAAATGAACAAATTTCTCAAAATTTCCTCTAACAAACATTCCAAAAATTGAGATTACATTTTTGGTATCTCAATAAACAAACAAACTTCTCAAAACTCTCTCTAACAAACTTCCCCAAAAACTCATATTAGTTCCTCTCTTCGTACGTGCACGCAGGGGGGAGTCCCTGGTCTCGTGATCCCGACGTGATTAATCTCTTCTTCTTCTTGTATATATGTTTGATCCGACATGGGTGTATTACATGCGTGTGTGCGTGCAGGGATCATCATTGCAGCAGCGCTGCTGCTAGTCGTCCTCGGATGCTGCGTGGGCAGTGGTATGGAAGGAGAAGCGGGCGCTGCAGATATTATGGTCATTCAACATCGTGCACCACAGTCGAACGGCGAGCTCCCGGAGGAGATGGCAGCAGCGTACATACGTGCTATCGATGATGGCGCCGATTTCATCGAGTCGGTTATCGCAGCAACCAGGGACGGCCCATGTCATTTACTTCCACAACATGACGCTCGATGACACCACAGATGCTGCTGACCCACAAGGAGTTCACTGCCCGCCGCCGCACACTCGAGGTGCAGTAGGCCAACATCAACATATGCTTCATCAGTGAGAGCCCCATATATAACCTCGCCTCATCTGGCTCCACATTTTTATTGATCTTGATGATCTGTGACGATCAAACGAACATGTTCTTATATTAATTGGTTTTGTGATTTCTCGCTGCTAAAGGCTGAGGGCGAAGTAGAGATATGAATTCCGTGACAAATCTCATGACGATACATGCATTGTTCATTGATCTAATTGTATTTTTTAGGTGAATCCATTATTTTAAAATCAATCAATTTATAATTCTACATACATTACTATTTACAGTAGGTAAAAGTGCCGGTGTACCAGACCATTACCCATGTAGATTCTCTTTGTTTTCACAGGCATGTCGCACGTCATTGCTTTCGATGAGTTCATCAACATCGCGTTGAATGCTAAGAGGGTCGTCGGGATCTACCTGAAGTAGAAGAACCCCCATGTTCATCAAACCATCATGTAATTAACCAACATATATTATGTAATTGAGTTCCATCACAAATTTTTTTTGTTTATGTTGGAATTGAGTTAAATCAACCTTTAGTCATATCTTTGAGCTTTTATTTCTTCTCTTTGATATTCTTTTCATATAATAAAGATGTCAATCGATGGTAGCAGTCTGTACACTTTCTCCTCTCCGTCCTTACATGTAGGACCATCTTGAAATTTTGGCAAACCTATATGCCCGTGTCAAAATCTCAATAGTTGTCCTCATCCACCGACTCTAAATTCAAATATTTAAATTCGCGCAAGGTTCTACTCCCCATAAACAACTCCTAATTCTGCCCGAGCCGAAGCTCAACCAAGAGTTGAGACGAAACCGAGAACGTGACAATAATAATTTGACATGTTTAGTAATCTAATTTATTTATCCATAGCAACACATGGGTATTTGGCTAGTACTCTACAAATTACAGCACAACTCGATACTAGAAACCGTCGCGGAGACGCGAAATGTGTGCATTCTAGGCTTCTGGCTTTGACTGAGCTACGTGTACAATTGTCACACCTGAGTTGACCATAATATCTACGGCTCCTACAAGAGAAATTAATTGGATATAAACGTCAAAATACATGGCAAGTATCTATCCATAAATTAATGTACGAAGTCATGGTAATCTTGACGCATGTTTGTCGAGACGTGCTGACCATCGACATTGTCTCCATGCATATTTCCACATCTCCAATTCTGACCAAATTAACTACGCCACTCATAACTGTTGGGGTTCATTACTTGAACCTTTTTAACTTAATCCAAGACATAGACACGCGCGTTACAAGTTTATAGAGGGTCGAATTTTCAGATACCGAATTACTACGTATATATTTTAGCATCTAGCCGAGCAATGTGCGAGAGATATTTAGATAGTTAAACACATATCTTGTACCACAACTAATAACCGTGTATATGTAACGTTTTTATAATCACATGTCGATCCCACCTTCAAATTTTCTTAGCTCCAGCGAGAAAACAATTGTCAAATTATAGAAACACTATGAACTTACCTATGTCATTTACATTAGACATAACAATTCCAAAACAAATGATACCAACCGAGATTGAAAATTCCACTATCTAAAAATCATCAGAATTATGGAAATTACAAAATACATGATACCCATTGTGATTAGTTTATGGAGCAATCTAGTACAAAGATGATACTCCTTCCATATCACAATAGATGACGACTTAGTCTTTCCAAGTTTTCTCAAAATACATGTCATTCTACAATTCCAAATTAATTTTGCCAAGTTTCTTCGTGGTTTGCCTTTCATTAACTTTCCTTCTCTATTCTTGGTATTCTCTATTACAAGAGAGCAATTAATGCAGATGCGTTGGAAGTAGCAGTAATAATTGTGAAAATGAAGGGTATAAGTGATGCTTTACCTACACCCTTAATTCATATGCTGAACTCTAAAACGACATCTATTGTGACACAAAGTACTCCCTCCATCTGTGTATATAAGGCGTATTTTGATTGATTAAGATAAGACTTTGACCAATAATTACTCCATAATATGCGGATAAATTACAATCATAAGTAAGTACTTTTGAAGGCGTCAATTACATGTCACATAAATTACATATTAACGGAGCAATTATTTGTCAAAACTTTATCTTTGTAGAGTTTAAAGAGATGCAACACACCCTGTTGTATTGATTGTATGAGCTTATATACATGTATAAGTACAAGAGCAGGAGGCATTCACTCCCCCTTTCCCCCTGCCCCTTCACCCACCTTCTTCTTCAGCCCCCTCTCCTTCCCAAATCTGGCGGCTTCGTCGACCGGTGAGGACAAGGAGAGGGGTCCCGGCCTCCCCTTACTGTATATTAGTAGTAGGAATAAGATTGGCCTCATGCCGACTGCCGAGATGGCGTTCTTCTCCTAGCACTGCCCTACTTGGGGAGGCCAAATCAGCGTCGAATGGTGGCCTCCAGCCTCCTCACCGTCGTATTGATGCCCTCCTTGTAGGAATCAGACCATTGTCTACTTTTTGGTTCCCCCAAATAAATCTTCCCCTTCGGATCTTGCTTAGAGTGGTCTTCTTTACCTCCATCTGCTGGTGTTCACCGGCTTGCAGGTCACTCTGCCGCCGTGGTGGGCTTTGCAGGTCATCATCATGCTGGATATGGTGGCCAGGCTCTAGCTGATGCCCCTTTTGTGTGGTAGAAAGCGTTGACGCGCCCACCGGTATTAGCTGGGTCAACGAGGCTAGAGATGCTGAGGATAGCACAGGAGTCTGTGCAACCCCTTCTCTACATCACATATTGGTCGCCGCTAGTGGCAAGGTGCCTCCTGCTCTTGTGGTCCTCCTCTGGTGCTCTAGCTTCCTCCCCTTTTGTCCCCGCTCTTCGATGCTCTAGGTGGGCCCTGCTGCTTGCCTGCCGTCAGTGTAGCGTCAATCCATTCCGAGCATCAGAAGTAGTGGTGTCATGGGAACTACTCCTGGTTTGGGATTGAGGCTACACCTTCGTGGTGGAGGTGCTGGCTTGAGATCTTGTTGCGAAGCTAGAGGTACCCTTGTTGCCAACAGTTTCCTCATAGGGCACTCAACAACATTTTGGTCTCTGCATCGCTTGTACATGTTGACTCTCAATGGTCAGTGGAGAAGATGCAGTAGTAAGGTTGCCCATTTTTTTGAGTTGTGCACCGAAGGTGGGTGAGAGCACTTTCGTCGCTGCAACTCAGGTTTGACAAACTTGGCACATTGAGCTCTGAAATCTACAGCCCAACCTATTCCAACCTCTAGTGCAAACGCTAGAGCGATCGCTGGGAGAGCCGCCGGGGAGACATCAGTTGTCAAGCACAAAAAAGGCCTTTGAAGATATCAATTACTTCTTTGCTTTGCAAATCTCAACCGAACAAGCTACTGGCTCCATTCGATACCTTCATCTGCTACTGTATTGGTTTTATGCTCTTTTTGTTTTATCTCATGTACAACTTGTAGTCCTGTTCTCCTCTATTTATCAGCTTTGTTCTTTTAAGCATTGGTTCCTAATACAATATATCATGCTTGTTTTCCAAAAAGAAAGTACAGGAGCTGGACTAACCAACTCATGCACTAACAGCTATAAAAATGGATCTGAGCCATGTGAATAGTGCCATGCACAACGTGCATAGGGCTATGCACGACGTGCCCTGACACCCACCTTGGACTTAACATCAGTAGAGTAGATGTCAAGGCTGGATCCGAACTCCTAAAATGTAGCTGTAGGTAGTCATTTGGTCATAATGCCTGCGAACTGTTGCCCTGTTGGTACGTGTAGAACTCTGAGCTTACCGAGTGTGACCTTCTCTCTAACAAAATGAATGTCAAGCTCAATACGCTTTGTGCAACCGTGATGAATTGGGTTGGAAGATATGTAAACCACGGAGACATTGTCACGGTACACCACCGTTGCCTTCGAGATGGAGAAGTGCAGCTCTCCAAGGATCTGGCGGAGCTAGCAGCATTTGGTGACCGCGTTTGCCATAGCACGGTACTCTGCCTCGGCGCTTGAACAGGACACAGTGGGCTGCCATTTAGAAGATCACGAGATGAGCATGTCACCGAGGTAGACACAATATGTTGAGGTGGAACGATTGTCTGGCATCGTGCCTAGTCCTCATTGAAGTACACCACGAGCAGTGGAGGTGGATGCGTATAGGTTGATGCCAAGGTGTGCTGTCCCCCGCACATATCACAACACATGTTTGACCATGGTAAGGTGCTCGTCGCACTGATCGCGCATGTGGAGGCATGCTTATGCATGGCATACGCCAAGTTGGGCCGAGTGAGGGTGAGGTACTGAAGAACACCCACCAGATTGTGATAGGTAGATGGATTCGCAAGTGGGGCACCGGCTTCAGACGTGAGCTTGCTGTTGGTGTCCGCACGAGCTTGTCGTTAGCGTCCACAGGTGTCCATGGGAGCTTGTAATTGGACATGGTGATCGGATCTGATGACGTGCATGCCGAGGAAGTAGTGGAGGTCACCGAGATCCTTCATTGAGAATTCCACATGAAGGAGACAATTGACATGTTGCAAAAACGTGAAGGAAGAAGTCGTGATGACGATATTGTTGACATATAACAAGAAGAAGCATGTGTCATTGCCCTGTCTGAGGATGAAGAGGGAGTTGTCTAAGCGTCACGAGGTGAAGCTGATGCTCCAGACGAAGGTGGCAAAGCACTGAAACCAAGCGCGTGGTCCGTCTTAGATTTGTCAGTGAAGCTAGTCGGCTAGAGACAATAGAGCTGTTTAGCAAGCATGTCATGCAGAAAAGTGGTGCACACATCCATCTGATGAACGAGTTAATGCCAAGTCACGACCAACGTGAGCACAGTGTGTATACTCGCGGGCTTGACAATGGGGTTGTCGGTTTCTTCATAGTCCACACTGGCGTGTTGGTTTGAAACCGCAGACGACCCACCGTGCCTTGTAGCACTCAAGTTTGCCATCCTCGTGGTGTTTGTGGTGGAAGACCCATTTGCTGGTGACGATGTTTGCGTGTCGCCAGTGAGGAACCAGCTACCTAGTTTTCTTGGTGATGAACGCATCGAACTCATCCAGCATAGTGGAGTGCCATTAGAGTCATGAAGCGCTGAATGTATGGAGATGGGGATAGGAGATATCAAAAATGTGGTGGAGAGACCAGCGCAGCATGGGTTGGGTTTGGTGATGCCAGCACAAGCCCTAGTGACCATGTGGTGCATGGGTGTAGTCAAGTTGGAAGGTGGGGCAGGGGTGTCATGCATGGGAGGTTGGGTAGGTGCATTAGGCGTGGAAGGGGTGGGGTTGTCGCGTGGAGAGAGCGAGCATGGAGGTGTGCATGAGGGCGTAGGGGCCGAAGCAGGCGTAGCAGGAGAGACTGGTGCGGCATCCAGATGCGTGGCAGGTGCGACATGTGTGGGTGTGGCTGGGCTGGACACAGGATGAGTGGCTTGTCCGAGTCTACCAGCGGTGATGGTAGAGTACTGTAATGCAAAGGGAAAAATAAACTCATCAAAGTAATCGTGTGCTGAGACAATCACCCGCTTGGATTAGGGATTGTAGCACTAGTAACCATGATGGTGTTGGGGGTACCTGAGGAACACGCATGCAAGCGAACATGGACAAAGCGTGTGGGGCACCGCGGTGGACATGTTTGGGTAGAAAAGGCATCCGAAAACACAAATGCGGTGAAATTCTGGTGGATGACTGTGGAGCAGCTCAAAGGGAGAGGTGAGGGCATACGGTTTGCATGGCTAGCGGTTTAGGAAATAGGTTGCGGTGACGAGTGCATCGGCCCAGAACTGGACTGACAGGGAAGCATGAAGGAGTAGCGTGCAGATGTTGTCGTTGAGAGTACGAAGTATATGTTCAGCTTTGTCGTTCTATTGGGAGGTGTAGAGGCAGGAGAGGTGAAGGTGAATGCCGTGTTGAGCGAAAAAGGCACGATTGGCATGGTTGTTGAACTCTTTGTCGATATCGATTTGAATGTAGACGAGCAAGCAAGAGTATTGAGTGCGAATAGTAGCATGAAAGGAAATGAGTATACCATGCACGTCTGATTTGTGATGCATAGGAAATGTCCAAAAAAGTAGTAAAATTATCAAGTATAACTAAGTAAAATTGAAGACCCGAACAACTGAGAACAAGTGACACCCAAACGTCACAATGCAAAAGTTCAAAAGCAAAAGTGGTACATAAGGTGGAGATAGAGGATGGTAAGCAGGCATGCTTGCTGATGAGACAGGCGTGTATAAGATCATGCCTTATTACATGTGAATTGGAAATACCTAGATGCATGAGTAAAAGATGAACGTCCGGGATGACTGAGACATTGATGCCATAGATCAGAGGAGATGATGGCGTGGAAACTGCGATGTGTGGTGGCCGGTGATGGAGAAGGCACGGGGTTGAGATCACCATCATTGTCATAACAGAGAATCAGTGCCCTGCTACGTACATACTTAATAGAGAAACCATAAAGGTCAAATTCAACAGAAACAGAGTTGAAATTACATTTTTGAGAAGATTTTGGGAGACAAACATAAGGGAGTTGTAAAGGAGAAGAAGAGGTGGGGATGGAAAGAGAACCAATGTGGGTAATGGGCAGGGTGTCATCGCTACCCACAATAATTCTAGAAGGGGGTGAGGGGTAGTGCACAATACCGGGGTTGTTCGTCATCTGAGACGTGGCACTGGTGTCAAGGAACTAGTCACCGCAGCTGGAGGACGGTGATTGGATCGCCATGGTGTAGAGTGCCTGAAGAGGCGCTAGGTTGTACACCTGAGGTGTGCTGGAGAGTGGCATGCCTGCATAAGTGTGCGCCGCCATGAAGAAGTGTGGGGCAGGAACACCAGGTCGGGGCCTGAGGATGCCATGCGTGGGTGGACGCTGGGGTAGAGTCTATGCCTGAACCATGCTGGTCCAGGGGTTGTACCCGGGAGGCCACGACGCGGCTATTGGAGGAGTGTGTGCCGTGTTGGAGGAGGAGGAGCTGCCGTTGTCCTTCTTCTTGTCCTTGCCCTTATCTTTCTTCTTGTTGATGGGGGAGCCGCCGGTGGTGTTGCTGGCCGGTGGAGTGATTTGACTAAAGAAGGCATGCCCCGAGTTATGGCTGGCCCTGAGCCAGTGCGTGCCTAACGGACGGGAGGTGGGCAAGAAGGGCGGAGTGCACAATCATCTTGACTGATTGGGAGATGCGATGTTCCTTGAGGAGCGGGAAGGAGCAAGCCTCGAGAAAGGAGGGGAATTGGGTGTGGCCAGTTAGGTGTGGGATCACATGATGAAACCGGAGGCTAAGGCTGCGGAGCAAGTTGAGCACTAGATCCTTCTCCTCGACTGGCGAGCCTAGGTCATGAAGAGTATCGTCAAGCCCCTTCATCTTAGAACAGCAAGCCAGCACCGTCAGGCGCCTTGGAACAGGCTGTGAAACTTAGACGAGATGTAGACGGATCGAGTCTCGCAGTTGTCGTGAAAAAACGATGTGATGGATCACCAAATGGAGTACGCTGTTCTCTAACGGGCTGAGGACGATCTGCAGTATCTCATTGAAGACCATGGTGTAAAGCCATGAAACAATGGAGAAGTCATTTTGAATCCACTCGGAGTCGCCTTACGCAGGTGTCAAGCTAGCAATGTGATCCTTGAGCCTGAACTTGCCGAAAACGATGTGGAAGAACTGATTCCACTGTCTATAGTTGGAACATGGAGATCGACAAATGTGGGTTTTGATGTTTGTGAGTTGGATTTGGGAGGAGGGAAGGGCTTCAGTGACCTAAGCATGAACACCAATAGGTGAAGGCAGCTCGGAAGAGGAGGAACTCATCGGAGCCAAAAGGTAAAGAGGAGCAGCAGAAGGATTTTAGGATCGAGTGGTAACTGATACCATGTAGAGTTTAGAGAGATGCAACACACCGATATTGTATTGATCGTACCAGTTTATATACATGTACAAGTACAGGAGACTAACCAACTCACGCACTAACGGCTACAATATGGGTCTGAGCCACGTGAATAGTGTTATGCACAATGTGTATAGGGCCATACATGACATGCTTTAATAGTCTTAACTAATTAAAATACGTCTTGTGTGTCTGGACGGAGGGAGTATTATTTAGTAGTCTAAGTAATGTGTAATCAAAGTTAAATTTGCAAGTATTTAAGAGTATATATATTGAGATTAAATGTGTAATTAAGACTAAATTTGTAAGGGTTTAATTAATTCTGTAAGCCATTAGATTAGAGTTAGACGGACGGTTCAGATTGTTTAAATTTTACAAACTCGTACTTGGTATACATATACATATACACTTATATCGATACAGTATATTGGTACAGAGTAATTAATCCGTATCAATTTGAGGCTAGCTAGCTTTACTTAAGATTGAATACATCATCTTCGATCAAGCCGGCCGGCCTGGTCCATTGACAAGTTGTCATGCATGGGAGGCCCTGCAGTGCAATGCTAGAGACCGAGGCCCCTGCAAGCCCCTGCAGCATTCAATTCTGGCCAGCCGTGTCAATGTCAGATTTATGGTGGAAGGGTCAACCTTGCGTCATGACTCCCAGTTCCCTCTCTTGCACGACATTTCACCGACTCAATTATACATGGAGGCGGCGTCCTTCCCTTCCTATCCGGAGGCCGGTTCGCTTTTTATTTGATGTTTATTCCGCTTTGTATCAGATGCCCTGACAGAACTATGTTTCATTGTGAATGACACATTAGACCAGATTTAGCATATATAATTTTATTGAACCACATTAACCATATGAAGTGGATCTGACATGATGGTTTCGTCACCCTGGCACATATGGATGGGCACGTTCCAAACTAGATGCACATTTTGCTAGGGCACGTCCAGCATGGCAGGGAGGCGGGCAGCGAATGGGTCAGGTGAAACCGGGCAGCCTCCCACAGAACAAAATCCCCAAAACCAGTTCTAACCATCAGAGTCATGGGATCAGAGCGGAGGAAAGCGCGGGCTAAGGCCTTCATCGCCGGAGAACTAGCCGAGAGAATTAGCAGACTTCAAATAAGTAGACCTTCGCTCCACCATTTGGCCCAACATTCTTTTTCTAATTACGGTTTAATATTGCCAATTTTTTTCCACCTTTCCCTCGTCGTATAATTTTAGGTCTCAATTGAAAGCAGGATTTTTTTCTGAATCCTGTGGGTCGAACTACATTCTATAAAACTTATGCAAAAATCCTATGAGATTCATGCGTCCCAAACGGCGCTTAAGTGTTTTAAGGGCGGATTAGGCATCGGATGCAATTTATAAGCAATGTAATGTCGGTGGGCGATGCAAGTGTTGCATGCTGTTAGGGTGTGCATCTACTAGGAGATGAGAGTTGTCATCTTAAGATTATTTGTTTTGATACTATTAACCTTAAGAAACTAATCATTCTTAAAATGATAAAAATATGTCTTTATGAACTTTATTATTTTTTGGTTTCGTAATATAAATGCTAGTATATTGTAAGGCATTGCCACAACATCTCGGCCGTGTGAGATAAGAACACGTGTGTGCATGGTAGGATTAGTCTCACCTTGCAAGTTTTTCTTGAGCAACATCAATAATAAGGCTTGAGGATCCAAGGCCAGCAACTCTTGGTTAGCCATTTTTTATGTGTTGCATTAAGAAACTGAAAATGAGTTGTCGCTTTTGTGTGTGTTCAGAATTGCATCCGTTTGATCAAATCCTCTTAACATGTTTTTTTAAAAAAGATCCTCTTAACAAGCCAAGGCTACAAAATTAGCAATACACTGAAATTTGGCCCAAATAGCCTGCAGCAGACCGAGGCGGATGACAGCCCATATAATTTCGAAAGATTCATGATCAATTACAAAGGCCACCTAGTGTGCCCGTCGTCGCTTAAAAAAAAATCCCCAATATGCACGCCCTTCCAGTTTTAGTGCTCCTTTGATTTTTAGAAAAAGAAAAGAAAAAACATGAATAGAAAATCTTTTTTACACTATTAATCCATTTGAGCAAATTAAAAATGGAGAAATTTTTCTTTGATCTCACTTTTAAGATTTTTTTATAAAAAATACATGAATAAATAATAGAAATTGTCTAGTTGTATGAGGAAAACACATGAATTTTCTTTACGGATTAGTCGTATACTACAGTTATCATAGACATAGAAAATTTTCTAAAATATTGGATTCAATGAAAAATTTTCGTTAAATTCACTAGTATAGAAACCCACATAATGCCTCTTATCCGTGACAGTTTTCCATGACAGTTTTTCGAAACTGTCACGGAAAAACTGTCACGGATAAGACATTTCGTGACAATTCTTTTACAAATCTTACATCGGTGACGAGTTTTCTAGCTAACCATCTAGGACATCTTAGACATCCTTCTAGGATATGTTAGACGTCCATGATAATTTTTACTAAAATTTACATCCGACATGGTTAAAAAAACTACATGAGATAAAGAAGGCACCCAAGACGGTTTTTGTGCAAAAACCATCGGGAATATAAATCCCATATGGCTTTAAGTCTCAACTATCTCTGATATGTGGGCTGCTGGCCCAGCCCACCAAATATGGATTCTTTCCACTGTCTTCCCATCTAACCCCCAAATATGGATTCTTTTCACCGTCCGCCCATCTACCCTAAGTCCCCCTGAGCCTCCCAGCCTCCTACCCCACTCCCTACTCCCCACCCTTCTCCATTCACTTTCTCCTTCTTCTCGACAGATCTCCTCCTCTTCTCTCATCATCGCCCTCCTGTGGTTGACAAGGGGGCCACTGCCTTCCCATCTGGTGAGGAGGCCATTGCCCTCCATTTGGTGAGGAGGCCACCACCCTCCCGTGGTTGGCAAGTGACGCGCAGGACGGGGCCGAGGTAGCCGCCGTGACCTGTCCCACCTCCGCCAAGATGGCTTCGTCGTCGATGTCACGGTCACAACAGTCAGCACTGGTGGTGTTTTTTGAAACATCCTCAATTTTTACGGATTCAAAATGTTTTTAAAGGGAAGAGGATGTGAAACTATGTAATCTATTTTAAAATATTTTAATTGGTTTTTATTTCAAATTAATTCAAGCTTTTGAATTAATTTGAGAGCTTATAAATGAGGTTATGATTTTTCATCACAAATTTTTTTGGAAATTCTCCTTGAAATTATTTTTATTGGATTCCTCATGTCCAAATTGATTTACTAGAATTTTTCCATAATTTTTTACCCATATTCGAATTTGCTTTGAATTATTTTGCTTCCTCTGTTCGGCCGAGCAACCGCAGCGCTGCCGGCCTAACGCACACTTGCACGTGTGCGAGCGCCGCTGGCGGTTTTAGCTGGAACTTGAGTGTCGCTGGCACCCTCTCCTCTCCTCTGGTGTCTTCTCACTTTCCCCGTTGCTTGGCCTACAAAAGGACCCCTTGCCCCTGTGATTTCTCTCCTTTGCTCTCTCAAACTCCTCCACAACATCATTTTCTTCTCCAACTCCGGCGACCACTCCAACGAGGAATTCCAGTGATGTCGGTGTGTCTCCATCCGACCCGTTGCTGCTGGAGCTTCTCCACACCGACGCGCACCTCCTACCACAAGCAATCGCGAGCTTCGTCCACTACATCAATCGAACCGTGACTTCTTCCTCAACTCCGGCGAACTCCTTCTCTTCGCAATTTCTTCACACTCAATGAGCCTCTCTCCAATCCCTCTCTGGAGTAGATTCCTACCAACCCATGGAACAATTACCCGTAACCAATTTCACCCATTGTTCACCTCATGTGTTCTTCTCTGTACTTTTTCCAAATCCATCCAAACCATGCCAAGTTCTTGATATTAGTGTTAAAATGGAACATTGATGACCCTAGTAATCTACTAGTGCAACTGGATTTCAAATCCGTGCGGTAATTTTTGTACCATATGAATATACCCCAAATTTGGGCATTATTTGACCAATTTAGAATAGTTTGATCTGTGATGAAATATTTAAAATTAATTTATTTTTCATAGGTTGCTATTATGTCTAGGAACCTCTCTATTAAATTTCGTAATTTTTGAAGCTGCGTAGAATTTCCTAGAATTAAAATGAGCACGGTTTTAATTATTTAAAACAGGAATGCTCTTTGTTTTCAATATTTAATTTTTATATATGGTAGATACACTCCAGTACTATTTTATAGTGGCATTTGAAACCTTGTAGCACATGATATTAGATGTAGCATAAATCATATATTGTTCTAGGCCTATTCCAATATCTATTGTTTACTGTTTTTAAATATGATTTATTCTCCGTTTATATCTTGCTATAATTAAATTCTAGAGAGTAGTTTAGACTTATTTAACCTCTATGATTAGGTTAATTTCATTTTAATTAGCATGCATAGGTGATGCATATGCTTAGTATATATGTGTATATATCATAATGTGTAGCTCTATGGTTCCAATACATGGTTAATCATTTTTGTGAGCCATATTATAACAGTGAACAACAAGTGTTAATATCTGAAATGTTAATCACATGACCACTAATTAAGTTAGATTATGCTGTGCTTACTTCTATTAAGTATATTTCTTGAGCTAGTCATCATGTGCTATCTTTTTGATGTGTACTAGTATGTTAGGCTTCAGATGTGTTTAGCATGTTCATGTTTTATTTTAATGATGATGCTAGCATAGCAGTAGCTATGTTTGTAATCTGAATATTATATTCTTAGATATATATATGTATATATGGTTATGGTCTTGTCTTAGAAGACCTATACTAAGGATTCTTTAGTAATAGACCTTATTCCAATCTTCGTCACGATGACGTCTTCACGCCATCGTTTCATTCCACCCACATCTTACCTTTATCGTGCTTCTCTCTCTCATGTTGTTTTCTAGAATGTTTTATTAAGGTTTGTATTTATTTGCTTCGTTTTTGCTACGTTGCGAAAATAGGGAGTGAAGAGACCAACACGACGTCCGGAGCAGCAGAAGAAGAAGAATACTACCACGAAGACATGCCCCTCTTTATTGATCATATTGATCAGATTAATAGGTTTTTATTTTGAATAGAGTAGAGAAATGATTAGTCATTATATTTTGTCAATTACAAAAATTCATGTTGTTTTATTCCAGTAACTAGCATGTCGATTGACACACCCTTATCTTTCCGCTTGTCGCCTGTTTACTTGATACCTTGAGCAGATTAATATGTTTTTATTTTGAATAGAGTAGAGAAATGATTAGCCATGCTTAAATATGTCCTTAGGTTGTTTTGATTTGCCTCTATGGAGGAATGATCTACGGATCGAAGATCCTTGATTTTGACACTTGTTGTTGAGCTCACTGAGTTGGGCCAGATGCCTGTTGTTTCCTTCTTTCTCTATTCTTCCTATTCTACCCTAGGTGAAATTTACCATCTAAAAGTACGGGCAACAGCTGAATCATGAGTTGAAAGAGCAATGGTCATTCTTCATGAGATGAAGAAGCCATTAGTCATCCATATCGATTAAGGCCGAAGTCTTGAACATGAGAATCGTGAAAACAGTACAACCACATGCTATATGGGCATCGACTTGGTCAAGTAGATTAGTCAGCCTTTGGTGCCGATGTTTCCGTACCATAGAAGGGTGGACATAGCTACGAGGACCCTCGGCACAGATGGGGGGACCAGAGGGCGGGGGCGTACTCTCAACTCCGGGCGAGACCCGGTGAGCATGACACACCTTAAGGGATATAGCTAAAAGACCTCGTCACAATCTCCCTGCCGGTACACCGATTGGTGTGTACTACGCTGGTGACGGCCAGTGGCAACAAGACGAGATTGTGTCATGTGGTAAAGTATACAAATTCTGCAGAGTGTCAAACTAATCGATTAGCCGTGTCCATAGTTATGGACAGCACATGACGCATTCTTGATGAAAAGGACATGTCCCTCTCCCCCCTTGCTAAGTCAAGAGTTCTTTGCTCGAATGTGTTGGTTGTGGACCACACATGTTGGAAAATACCTCCCATAATAAAAACTGATTTCTATCAAAATGAAGCCTTCGAATCTACCCTAATATTTCAACTAAAACTACATTTACGTAAAAGAGCCATAAAACCTTTATTTGAAGCCTCATGTACATTGGTTTAGGTGTTTCCCTACGAGGGGGCATGCTGAGTACGTGAAGTACTCATTGAGCATGTTTTTTTTGTGGTGGTATGCAGAGGAGTATGTTGAAGAAGGTGCCGATAAAGATTTCTTCTATGATGATCCTGAAGAGTAGGTTGCACATCCTCCATCAACACCTGTGGCACGGATGGAGCCGCTTCGCTTTTATTTTCGATGTTTCCTCTGATGTAATAATGTCGTTAAGACATGGTACTTTGTAAGCCCTGTGGCATATCATAATCAAACTATGTTTTAACTTTGAATGCATGCAATGTTATTCATTTCGCTTGTGTACCGTCAGTGTGATCCTGGACTGACGATGATGTACACATGGGAGGTCTGGTAGTTCAAACTAGACTCACATTTTTGCGTTCAACAGCGAGCGCGTTGAGCTCTGTGAGGCTCCCACCCTCTCCCTCTAGATCTGATCGCCGGCTAAGAGGAGGAGGGTTGGGATTCAACCATAGCTCGACGATCGTGGCCATGGAGGGGCACTGATAGTGGTGCGCCTCCTCCCTGAGCTTGGAAGGCTGGCCGAGGTGCCACCACCAACATTCTCTCCCCTAGATCTTGTAGAGGGAGCAGTATCGGCACCGTGGATGGACGTCGCTGCCATCCACCAGTCCCCCATCATCAACTCTGAGCCAAATGACCTCCTGACATGAGTGTGCTGGACGACGAAGTGAGCCTGTGGATCCCTCCCTCTCTCTTACTATTTTGGCATATGCTAGGGTTTCACAAATGCTAGAATTAATGCGATATTTTGCGGATGATTCATATATGCAAAATTTGTTATGAGTATTTGATGGTATGTGATATTTCCTTAATGTTAGAACACTATTGATAAAAATTGGGTTAATTTGGTTCAAATTTGAATAGATTGGTTAAATTTAATTGTTTTTGATGTCTGATTTTAGTTATTCTTTCCTTGTTTAGTTATTTATTAATGTTAGTGATTTTAGAATTTAGTTGTGAGCATGTTAGATCTATATAGAATATAGTTTGGCTATTTAATTATGAGTATCATTATAGAATTAAGACTTAGGGTTTAGGACTTGGTTTAATTTTGCCAATGATGAAAAGGACTCCGTACTTAATATTTTACAAGGGCTCAGTGGTTTAGGGTTCATGACTTGAATATAAACTCAATACCCTAAACCCTAAACCACTTGAGCCTTTGTACATGTGTCGATACCCATAGTTTTGAGGCATCTTTTAGTACATGCCAATGATAAAAAAGAACCCATTTATAAATTCTATATCATGTGTACACGGTTCAGGATTCGAGGTAAGGTCAAAATTGCATTAACCCTAACCCTAAACCTTGCGTCACTGAAGTGCGCAATATTTGGAGGCATTTTTTCAAAATTCAATTGTGTTTCTTTGGATGATTAGGCTAATGATGATAAAACTTTGTTATCCAATGAGTGTGTGCTTGGCTTTTCTACTATGTATTAAGGAATGACTAAAAATCCTTACCTCATCTTGGAAAAGCCGACACATGTTTAGTTATGAGCAAGTTAGAATTTATGGTCTATGATATTATGGATGCATATATTTCAATACATTCAAATGCTTCATTTCAATACAATACTCTCTAATCGTATTATTTGCAAGAAATTTATAATTATTGTCTCATTTAGTCGTAGTGCTGTCATTTTGCATGTGAAACCTTGATTCTCAAGCGCACCGTCAAATTTTCTCATGTAGAGCGTCACCATTATGGATTTGATAACACGATAGATTATAAGTTTCTTGCGGACAACACAATCAATTAGACGGTACTATATTTGAAGTTTCTAAGGATCAAAATCCTGCAAAATTTCTCTGAAATTCCTTTGAGACCCTCATGCCTCTTGTAGAATCAGATGCACAAAAATCGATACGAAGGGCTTAAGTGGTATAATAGTATCTTGATTTTACTTTTGTATGTGCTTTGAGTTTGATTTGACTATGCTTATTAGAATTCATGCGTTCTTCCTTATCCTGCAAGTCAAACACAGAAGTATACAAAATTCCTGTGTTTTTCAATCATCTCTCTTTCATATATATTCCTATCATACCTTTGTGTTTTATCTATTTACATGTTTTCATAATCATATACAAAGAGGCCTTTAAGCTAGTTCTCCTATTATTTTCCTCCAAATAAGATCGCACAAGTCCTACTTCATCTTCTTCATCAAATCTTAAGAACACTAAACTGTTGTTGGGATGGTCAGCGAAGGTGGTTATACCTTCTGCCTACGAGGATCAAACATTAGGTTTGCTCCTTATGTGTCTCATCAAGATAAAATTTTCTTTTAGTGGTATACCACGTACACGCCGATGCGAGACATATGTGTTGACATCATCAATTTTTAAAATTCTATGAGTCTTATCTTAGTAGGTGTTGTGTGAGTTGATCCATATGGTGACGTGTGTGTGCATCTACAAGTTCCTAATGTGTTGTAAACAGAAGATGAATAGTTATTTCTTCTAGCTATTCTCGCAGCAAAATCATGCTCAGTCGATGACCCATAAGATTAAGAAAAAACACAACACAAGTACATATTTGTCTTGAGGAATTAATTTTACATGATGGCTCAACATTTCGATGGTTGTTATTTAGTACTTAATAACCGGACGGGTTCCGCGGCCTCTCAGGCCATCAGGGTTCGGATAACGTCCGTTCCCGATTGGACGGCCGCGGTCGCTCCCGCGCGCGGGGCGCCGCGGGCCGGCTTGGCCGCTCGTGCTGTGGCCCGCTACTGCGAGGACCAAAATCGGCGCCTCCTCGTTCACTCCGAGCGATAACGTCCGTTGCCGATCGGACGGCCGTGTAATGACCCACTATTGTAAGCATGTAAAATTAGAACTAAAGTCCAAAAAGGAATAGCCAAAGCTTTTGCATCTCATGGCATCATAATGGTCAATTGGAATCTTGCGGTTAACTTGAGACTTGCATACCTGACCGAGGGACTAACCTCGATAACAACTAATCTATTTACAACTAAACGCCTCCTTAGAATGTGTTTTCAAGTTCAGAATTATTCTTAAACCATTCCCTACTTGTTTTGCAAGTTTCAAACTATGCTTGGTCATTGAAATTTTGAGACATTGCCTCAATGCCAAATAATATCAAGAAGTCACTGTTACTTGAGGAAATAGGTTCGGGTTAAATAGTGCAAAATTTCATGACTGAACTATAAATATCTTCCTGAACTCCTTTGCTTATTCTCAAAAATTTTGGAAGTAATCCCTGATATAACCATATTTCTAGACCTGAATGAACCCTATATAAAACCTAATCCAAATGAGTGATACAATCCCTTTAAGTTGTACCTAAGCTTACTATTGGATAAATCTGGTAAGTCTTGCTGTCCTTCGTGCACAATTTGAAACTCTGCCTTAGAATTCAAATTTGCAAGTTTAAAATTGGGCTAAAGGAGTTAAGAATCAGGAATAAATAAAAAGAAAAAAACCAAAGCAGCTATCTGGGCCGGTTTTCGGCCCTTTTCTTCCACGCGCTGGGCTCAGCCCATTCTCCCCCGCAGCCCGCTCCTTGCTTCTTCTCCAACCTGCGCCAGAGGCGCCTCCTTCGTCCCTGCTTCCTCCGCTGCTTGACGCACCCCTGCCGCGGCGCTTTCTTCTCCCGCTGGCGCGCCAGGCCCACGAGTCAGTTCCCTTCTGCCACGCGGCTTTCCTCCCCTGATGCGCGCACTACCAGAGCTTGCTTCCTTCAACACCCCGCCGGTCACCTCGGCCGCTCCTCCTCATAACTCGCCCCCGGTTCTTCCTCCCGTGCATCTAGTCCCTCTCGACCTCGTTGGCCTCGCCATCTGGCCTCGCAAGCTCCGCCGCCCCCTATTGTGCTTACTCCCGAGCTCACGGCGAGCGGAACCGCCGCGACGGCAGTGGCATTTGAGTCGCCGGTGAGCGCGCCGCCACCGGCATCGAAATCGTCTCCGTGGCCAACCATCATTCCCCGCCTTCTAACCTTGCCCATTTGCTCCGCTACTCCCTCACAAGCTCACTCTCGTGATTAATTGCATTTCTTTGCAGCGAAGCTCTCGGATTCTCTCCTCTTCCCCGTCGCCGGCCAGTTCACCGCCGGCAAGAAATTCGTCCTCTCCGGTGAGTTATACCCCTAACCGCTCAGACCATAGCGTTCCCCGAGTCCCTCTTCACCTTCCTGAGCCCTCGGCTTTCTCTCTGGTGCCTTAGATCCTGTCGCCGCCGAAGACCTAACGCCGCCGTCCGCCATTGTCGTCGACGACCTCGCCTTTGACCTCCTCCAACTCGGAAGCATCCCCTGGAGCACTCGCGGTGAGCTCTCGTTCCTCCCTCGCACGTTCTCTCACCGATTTCGGTGCTGAAGTCGCCTCGCCACTAGGAACTGTAGCCCTCCGCCGCTGACGCCCCCGCCGCTCCGGTACCCCATCGCCCCCGTCGACCTCGAAAACGAAACCGCGGCGCCGCCAGCTTCGTAACGCCGCAAACCGCAGCCGAAATGGTGGTCCATAGCCCTCGGGCGCGTGCTCGCCACCGTGCACCGCCGTCGGGTTGGCCGGTGTTGAGCTGCCGGTCTCCTGACAGGTGGACCCCTCCCCTAGTCTTAGGTAGAAAAACGATGAATGGGTCCGGGTTTGCTGGACCCATACGTCATAGGCTGAGGGTAGAGCTGAGATGAGTGAGAAAAATATGAGCTCATTTTCGAAATCCAGAATAAGGCAGAAAAGGATTAAAAGTGATGAATCTTCTAAAATTCTTATCTTTTGAATGCTAACTCCAAATTGAGTGATTTTTGTTTTGCTAGTTTTCTCTTGACATGTAGAACATCATGATACAATAATTATTTATGTTGCATTGCTGTACATATCTGGAAATTTCCAAAATGCCCTCTAGGACCTAAAATTCAAACCATATTCTAGTGATTCTTTTCCAATTTTAAAAATGGCAAACATTATAACAGGACGATGATTTGACTAACATTCTATACTCTAAATATTTAACATCTCTTGTATATTATCTCATGTTATTTAATTGATGCATGATCCAATGAAACCCTAACTCCAATATATGCACTCTCGGAAAATCATAACCTAAACCCTAGAACTCCGAATTCGATGAAACCAATTCCGTTAGATTCATATAGACATCCTCTACACATTAGGATGCATATCATGCATATTTGGATCTTATTACTTGCTGGTTTTAATGGAATTCCTTTTATTGCTTCGTTACGGTATTCCGGGTTCCAAATTTATTAGAACCAAGCACCGAGGAGTATAACGAAGCCGATTACTATTGTGATCCCGAGAAATCCCAGCAAGGCAAGTTCACAAAAATACTCGCTAAGATTCCCTTAAGTTTATTTCATGCTTGCTATTGATTATGGTCAATTGCTATCTTGTATTGTGGAATTGATTGCAATGTGATGGTGATGGCGAATCACTAGTATTGCTAGGTTCGAATGTGTTGCAAGATCAGCGAGGATCTTTTAATCAGACTAATGCAATATGAAACCCTAATGGTGAGTTGCGAGTGCTGGGGTATCGACGCCTACATGCGGATCGACAGGTGGCGAACTTGATCGATACCGGTATCGTAGGGCGCTTTACCTGTCACCCACGGCGGGTTGAATTGAGAGTTGGTGGGAAGTCACGGTCGGCCAACCCTGAACTTACACAATCTCAATTCATCCCTAGCGTCAGGCAAGTTCTAGATTTTCCTTGCCTGACTACACCTTCGGTTGCGCCTCGGTGGGCAACCGCGAATAAATTGGTTTGTTTGAATGGATGTGATTGTTGGATATGAAATTCTTGGTTGAATCGATTCATATTCAAATCTGAAGATAAACTTGTTCATGTGATATTAGTTGATATCGTGTTATCAATATTATCCATGTTATTGTTTATCATGCTCTGGTAATATACATGTTAGTAAATGATTATTGGTTAATAGCTTGCTGAAATTTACATGGGATAAGTATATAAATGTGGCTTGCAAGTATGAAAGTACTTACGGAATTCAATTCCGAACCTGTTGCAGGAGATCCCAGTATCGGTGAGTTCTACGATGAGGGGAGTGATGTTTCGGATGCTTAGTTTAGTGTTATCCTTTCCGGTCATGATAATGTGGGTTATGTTGATGTTTATGGAGATGGCGTGGCTGCCACCTCAGGGTTTATCTTTTGAGTTCCTTGCTATTTTTAAAACTTCGAAGTACTGTACCCAGCCTTCGAGTTGGAAGTTATGTGTTTTAGAACCCCTCTCGGGTAAGTGAATACTTAAGTATCTTGTAATCCCTTCTCAGTAGAGTTTGAACTGTGATATGAAGTTGTTATCTGTGATCATTCCATATACCATGCGTGTATGTTTGAAGTATATGGAATCGATCGTAAAGAAGTGATGTCTCCTCTTAGTGCTCACTCCGGGAAGTGTTTCGGTTGAGTGACCCGCTGGCTGAGATGTAGTGCCGGCCAGGCAGCGTGTGGACTATCGTACCGGGCTCTCGAGCGACCCACTAGTCCCCGGACTAGGTTAGGGTGAGGGTACGATGGTCGGGCTCCTCCGAAAACTACTTTGCTTAGTGACTCAAGAGAAGCGTCAACTCTTTACCGGGTTTGGGAATTGTATGTGGTTTTGGGAAGTTTAGTCGTTTCTGGCCGGCTTGACCCACGGTGATGGATACATACGACGTAAGTGCGTATGGTATGTGGGTCCGGTGTCGGGTTACCCAACGGTAATGGATACATATGATGTATGTGCGTATGGTATGTTGGGTGACTTCTTGGTCTTTGGCGACTAGCCATTCCCCTAATCATATGGAATTCCCGGGTCCGTGACAGGCCGCGATCGGTCCCGCGCGGGGGGCGCAGCGCGCCGCGGGCCAGCTCGGCCGCTCGTGCTGTGGCCTGCTACTCCGAGGGCCAAAATCGGTGGCCCGTGGTTCTTCGGCTGCTCTCCAGGCGATGGCGACGGCGACGGCGATGGCGGCTGCTCGCTCGCAGGTGAGCTCCTCCCCTGCCCTCTTCTCGGTGACGCAGGTGGGCTCCGCGGCAGCTATCCCCTCCCCTCCCCCCTTTCCGGCAGCAGGCGGCAAGCGGCAGTGGGGTTTAGGGTTCTGCCGCCGAGCCAGCGCCAGCGCCAGCGGAGACGGCCCTAGCAAACCCGCCGTGCCCGCCGCGGCCGGCGATGAGAGGGAGGAGCTCGGCGTGACGCGGCAGCTCCTCGACTTCCTCCCGACGCTCTCCCCCAACGCCTTCAAGGCATCCGCCCAACAGCTGCTCCAAGGCAAGCAGTTCTCCCCTCCCTCTCGGTCCGTCTCGATTCCTCACGGTCATGTGCTTGTGTTGTGCGCAAGAGCCTCTGTGGAGGAGGCGGCGGCGGCAGCGGGTGAGCTTCCTGGCGACGGATCCAACAAGCTGCGTTCTAGGCAAAATCCAAAGGTGCTACAGCTGTGCTCCTCCTTCCATGCCTCGTTCCCCTCGTGCATCGCTTGGAGTTTGTAGGGACACGCAGCGAGCAGACGAACAAGATCAAATTTAAATGTTTGATTGACGCACATTAGCTTGCATTAGCTTTGTTATGAAACGAAATTTTGATTACTTAAGCGACTTGTTGCTATGATGTATATGATAACGCTATATCTAGGTTCAGGATTGTACTCAAATTGAAAATCACAGGTTCGGGATTGTACTCAAATCCTTCTCTTCATCTAAAGAAAACAAAGCCTTTATTTTTAATAAAGATTGTTGTTATGCAGTATCTAATGTTCCAAATTCTAATTCAATAGGATGTTAGTAGCATGCTACCAAGAACTTAACAGAAGGTGCCTATCCCAGAGAAGATGAGCCTTTCAAAGTATGTTTGTTTCCTCTTAATACTTCTTATATTATATATATATATATATATACGGCAGCGCTAATATGAGCGTGAGCGCAGAATAGCTTATTCTGCGCTCCGGCCGAAACGCGTCAGACCGAGCCAGCCACGCGGGACAGTAATTTTATGTGTATCGAGTAGTAATTTTCGGACGGGATTTTACTGCTGAGATTTTAGCGTGACTCAGAATTACTACATTTTGCGATAGATTTTACGATATCTTATACACAACTTTACTGCCTCGCGTGCATCTCGACTGTGAAAACCTTCTGAGTTTAGCAACTTTCTACTACCTTTTGTGATAGATTTTACGACATCCTATACACAACTTTACTATCTCACGCATATCTTGACAGTAAAAAAATTCTAAGTCATGCGCAGTCCGTTTTATAATTGAATAATAAATAATGAGGTGGTGAGATTCGAACCGTGGACCTGATACATGTTACTCTTCTCTTCTAACCAACTAGACTATGCAAATGACTGTGAATAAACAGAAGAAATATTTCCATTATAGAAGAAATATTCCCCTAATCCGTTTTAGTTGAAAAAATAAGGACGAGGCGGGATTTGAACCCTAGACCTCACGCATGTTGCTCTTCTCTACTAACCAACTGGGCTACACAAGTGATTGTAAACAAATGGAAGAAATATTTCCTTTCTATTATAGAACGATCAGACATGCAGTAAAATGATGGCCGCGAGATCGTAATATCGTGTACATATAATCATAATTTTGCGACACGTTTTATACAAAAATTACTACAGTCCTGAGTTTTACGCTGACACATGTTGTTTTACTACTCGAAAGACATAAAATTACCGTATTTTACATGTGAAGTTACATGACTGTGAGAGATCTGTTCGACAGTAATATAGTTCGATAGATTTACTATATCTACTGAATAGTTTTACGGTCAGTGGTGAAAAGGTGGGACGTGGTGGGTTTGGGCTGGCTGGCTCGGTCGGTTGGCCAGCGCGTAGAATAGTTATTCTACTCTCAGCTGTAGATTAGGGAATCTATATATATATATATATATACGGCAGCGCTAATCTGCTCGTGAGCGCAGAATAGCTTATTCTGCGCTCCGGCCGAAACGCGCCAGACCGAGCCAGCCACACGGGACAGTAATTTTATGTGTATCGAGTAGTAATTTTTAGAGGGGATTTTACTGCTGAGATTTTAGCGTGACTCAGAATTACTACATTTTGCGATAGATTTTACGATATCTTATACACAACTTTACTGCCTCGCGTGCATCTCGACTGTGAAAACCTTCTGAGTTTAGCAACTTTCTACTACCTTTTGTGATAGATTTTACGACATCCTATACACAACTTTACTATCTCACGCACATCTTGACAGTAAAAAAATTCTAAGTCACGCGCAGTCCGTTTTATAATTGAATAATAAATAATGAGGTGGTGAGATTCGAATCGTGGACCTAATACATGTTACTCTTCTCTTCTAACCAACTAGACTATGCAAATGACTGTGAATAAACAGAAGAAATATTTCCATTATAGAAGAAATATTCCCCTAATCCGTTTTAGTTGAAAAAATAAGGACGAGGCGGGATTTGAACCCTAGACCTCACGCATGTTGCTCTTCTCTACTAACCAACTGGGCTACACAAGTGATTGTGAACAAATGGAAGTAATATTTCCTTTCTATTATAGAACGATCAGGCATGCAGTAAAATGATGACCGCGAGATCGTAATATCGTGTACATATAATCATAATTTTGCGACACGTTTTATACAAAAATTACTACAGTCCTGAGTTTTACGCTGACACATGTTGTTTTACTACTCGAAAGACATAAAATTACCGTATTTTACATGTGAAGTTACATGACTGTGAGAGATCTGTTCGACAGTAATATAGTTCGATGGATTTACGGTCAGTGGTGAATAGTAAATCCATCGAACTATATTACTGTCGAACAGATCTCTCACAGTCATGTAACTTCACATGTAAAAT
Organism: Stipa capillata; assembly: GCA_019208055.1. Classification (NCBI taxonomy): domain Eukaryota; kingdom Viridiplantae; phylum Streptophyta; class Magnoliopsida; order Poales; family Poaceae; genus Stipa; species Stipa capillata. Next base: position 191,893 of record JAGXJF010004783.1, on the reverse strand, counting down.
ACGGTAATTTTATGTCTTTCGAGTAGTAAAACAACATGTGTCAGCGTAAAACTCAGGACTGTAGTAATTTTTGTATAAAGCGTGTCGCAAAATTATGATTATATGTACACGATATTACGATCTCGCGGTCATCATTTTACTGCATGCCTGATCGTTCTATAATAGAAAGGAAATATTACTTCCATTTGTTCACAATCACTTGTGTAGCCCAGTTGGTTAGTAGAGAAGAGCAACATGCGTGAGGTCTAGGGTTCAAATCCCGCCTCGTCCTTATTTTTTCAACTAAAACGGATTAGGGGAATATTTCTTCTATAATGGAAATATTTCTTCTGTTTATTCACAGTCATTTGCATAGTCTAGTTGGTTAGAAGAGAAGAGTAACATGTATTAGGTCCACGATTCGAATCTCACCACCTCATTATTTATTATTCAATTATAAAACGGACTGCGCGTGACTTAGAATTTTTTTACTGTCAAGATGTGCGTGAGATAGTAAAGTTGTGTATAGGATGTCGTAAAATCTATCACAAAAGGTAGTAGAAAGTTGCTAAACTCAGAAGGTTTTCACAGTCGAGATGCACGCGAGGCAGTAAAGTTGTGTATAAGATATCGTAAAATCTATCGCAAAATGTAGTAATTCTGAGTCACGCTAAAATCTCAGCAGTAAAATCCCGTCTGAAAATTACTACTCGATACACATAAAATTACTGTCCCGCGTGGCTGGCTCGGTCTGGCGCGTTTCGGCCGGAGCGCAGAATAAGCTATTCTGCGCTCACGAGCAGATTAGCGCTGCCGTATATATATATATATATATTATTCTATAATAACAGAGCAGATTTTGCAATGCCCATTATTTCCTTTATATTGCATAGTCTTTGTTGATGTTGCACTTAACTAATATTGTCAGTGTCTAAGCACATGGAATTCTGGACTTTGCATGGCTTCACCATTTTACTGCTTCAATGTCTAAAATTTCTTAATGTTTTATTTTAGTATTTCTGACAAAATCTACCCGATTATGGGTGTTGTTTCTACCACCGGTTCCAACCTAATGTATATCAATGGTGTGAGAGTAGAGCATGCCACTTCCTAAATCACTAAACTGCATTTATAGTCAAATGTTATCTTAGAAACTGCATTCAACATTAATCGAATTTCATGGCTGCTATAATCAGTACCAGAGGATTTTGGCATGTGCAGAGAAAATTCATGTGTAATTGATATTAGTGCTGCTTTTTTCTAACATTGTACAACTATGTTTCTTTTGCTCATAAGAATTGTGCATTACTTAGATGTTGTAACATTTGTATCCTATTTATGTTCATTGCCATAGTTCTATTTTAGGATCAATAAAGTTGCTTTTATCTGACAGGTACGATGTCCATTAACGGATCTAATATAATTACCTGATGATGGCAACAGGTCAGGATCTGAACCACCAGCTATTTATAATAGATATAAGACCATATCAAGTACTATATAACCATGCATTCCTGTTATATCACAATTGCATATTTTTTCTGATCTTCTTTTTGTCCTGCCTTTTTCACTAATACTTTGAAACTACATGCAATGGGAGATGTGAGGCCTCTTTATAGAAGAATCTTAGTGCCTCTGGCATCAATGGTATTTCGGGTTGGACCATGTTCGTCTTCATTGCAAGTCGGATGTAATGATTATACTCAATATACTATAAATTAAGTGTTTCCGGGATATTTGGTACTTCAAGAATTCTCCATTTGTGATAGTGATATATGTATTTTCCTAATTTTATGATTCTAAAATTCTATGTCACATTAGCTGGACTTGTGATTTATTTACTTGTACAGCCAGTTAATGTTTTCAAAAATATGTTTCAGTGAATGACTCAGCGCTTAATCTGTTGCCATGTGTATCTGGCTTTCTTTAATTGTGGAGTATGAAACACCATAGAGCATATTGGTTTTCTTATGCATGCCATCTGATAAGGCTAATTTGAATAGTTAGAACTTCCTATTGTCTAATGTTTATTTTGTACCGATTATTTTTCTTTAATAATATTGATTATCTTTTGAATAATTGTCGCCTTTCGAGGGACGGGCGCGGCAACGCACGCCTCTCCGATCTAGTATGCATATATGATGCGGTGGAGAAGAAGAAAGTTAAAAGAAATCGGAGAAGTAGAAGTCGATGGCCGTCGTTCTCAGATGTCGAAGGGTCGTTCCCTGATGTCTCGGAGCTATCAATCGGTTCAGTTCATGGACCTTTTCTAGGCCAGAGATGGCACGACACATCTAGTAGTAAGCACCTTTCAAGGGACACATATTTTATTCTTCAACTAGCAGTAGGTATATATCTATTGTAATACATATAATTTGCGCCGTCTAATTCTCTAGCACTGTTGTGACTTAGCAACTACTTATAGTTTGCTTCCTTAACAATTATTTTAGGGGGTGTTTGGTTGGGCTTTTCAGCAGCTTTTTACTGAAAAAAGCTGCAGCCCAACCAAACGGCTAGCTTTTCAGCAACTTTTGCCAATGGTAGTTATGGGCTTTACAGTGCAAATTTAAGGCCTTTTTGGTTGGGCTGTGGCTGTTGACAAAGCTGCTGTTGGCTGGCTGTCTGGAAAAGCTGCTGTGGCTGTGAGAAAGTTAACATATGGCTTTTGGTTGATCCAAATCATCTACAGCATTTTGAAAAATGAGCACTGAAACTTCAACACATTGCAAAAAGTTGGCAGAAGACAGCTTTTTCAAACAGCTGAATTTACACTGCAAAACCCACAGCTACCGTTGGCAAAAGCTGCTGAAAAGCTGGCTGTTTGGTTGGGCTGTAGTTTTTTCCAGTGAAAAGCTGCTGAAAAGCCCAACCAAACACCTCCTTAGCTGTTTGGAAAAGCTGCCTTCTGCCAGCTTTTTACAATATGCTGAAGCTTCAGTGCTCATTTTCCGAAATACTGTAGATTGTTTGGATCAACCAAAACTATATGTTCACTTTCCCACAGCCACAACAGCTTTTCCAGACAGCCAGCCAACAGCAGCTTTATCAACAGCCACAGCTCAACCAAACGGGCCCTTATTCTGCTTGTAATAGCATATTTGATGTTATGTTTCTGTTAGAGACTACTCAGCTAGCTTCGTAGCTACTTGGTCAGAATTAATTTGGACACTTTTTCAATAGTGAATTCTTTTTTAAAATTATTAGATGGATGAATAATTTTTGTGAGATAATGGAATGATCATAGATGAAGGAATAATATACAAGACTTTCCTTCGAGAAAAAAGAACACCGAGACTATATATACATTACTTATAATAATATAGTCGGTAATTCGCTAGCAATATTAAGTTATGACAAGTAAAAATGCTAACCATAGCTTATCGAGCATACAAGTGAGTTTTTTCTGTTTTGCGGTTCCAAAAGTACGATATGTTAAACTTATTTTATTAGTTGTGAAAAACTACTTGTACAAAAGTTAGTGTCCTGCTTGGTAAACCAAGTTATAATTTTAGTTATTTGTATAGTACACCAAAATAAATTAAAACGTCTACACTTAATTATCACGCCAGTGGATCTCATCTCATCTATTTTTCTGTTTGTCGAGATTTTAAACTGTGCCGATTATATTAAACCAGATAACCAAACGAGAAAACAATTAACGTAAAAATGTGACAACCAAAACGGACAAACATAGACAAGGTCAACATGCCATCATTGCTCAGAAAAATAAATTTAAATCACTCTCTTGTATATGTTATTATTAAAAGAGTTTTATGTAGTTAATTTTCTCTTACTATGTACATATAAATAGCTACACTTCAGCGGTTGAGCCCCTCGACCTACTACAACACATTAGACAACCCTCTTCCTTCTTCCAATGGAGAACACAACCGAAGACGATGTTTCCTCCATGGGCGCCAACCGCTCCTCCTTCTCCGGCAGCAGCGCCGCCGCCTCCGTGGAGAGCGGCTGGACAACATACATCGACTACTTCATGGAGACACAGCAGCAGCAGCAGCACAAGGAGGATACCGGTGCATGTACTGCTACTTCCTCAACTAAAGACAATGGACGTCCTAAATCGGAGCACATTGGTGGTCATGGCGGAGCTGCAGGCGCCGCAGCCACCTTCGGCGAGGCAGCGAGGCTACTGCCGGCGCTCATCGAGCCTTCACAAGTTCCGAAGAGACTGAGCTTTAGGAAGGAGGACGGCATCAGGAGGAAGAAGCTCATGTATGATGAATCCTTGGAGGACACGGCCACCTCCCCTATTAGTATCCCGAAGGTCAGAACTTAGAATTAAGATTAATTGTACAAATATAGCTAGGTAATTTACATGATTGTATATGATTCATGTGTTTAATTAGTTAAATTCGATTCTTGTTTTAATGGGCGTTCAAGTGAATTTTGTTTGATTCAGTTGATTGACTCGGGGGGTTCAGATGACAAGCACAAGAAGAAAGAGGATGGCTGTGATGAGGTTTCCCATTGTAAGGTAGAAATTGACTAGCGAACTCATCTTTCCTTTTGCCTCATTTCATCATATTTCTCAACATATTAATTTGGCTAGAAATTAATCTTGTCTAAGTCTGCACCTATACATTATAATATCATATTCTTTTGGTGAAAGCAGATTGCAACTTCCATGACGAACATTTTTCTTTGATATATATAGTTTGAGTTTGCACCACAAATTCAAGCACTTGGAGTTGGTGACACAGAAAAGTTCTCACTTCCGGGGGAAAAACATCCTTGGTTTTATTAGATGCATACATGGCACACTGTATATGCTTCATTCTTTGAAAATAATAATTAATTTACCTCACATTTTGCCTTTCTTCTGAATTTACAGAAGATTACCGATGAATTAGATTGCGATAACCACACCATCAATGACAGTGGAGCAAAATCAAGGATCAGCGATGATGCATATGGCCATAATGAGCTGAGGAAGAAAGGCCTTTGTTTGGTTCCTGTGACTATCTTCCATGTGTAGCCCAAACTGATTGCAACTGGTTGCAACTTGTACATATGACCATGCATGCATTTGGTAATAAACACCAACCTCTAGCTCCCTCACACATGCACAACTACACACACAGCACAACACATATGAGAAAGGGAGCCTTGTGAACGAAGGCGTAGGGCCAAGCCATGGGTTTAGTGTTAGGTGAAGCATCACAATGGTGTTAGATATGGGGTCTATTCCATGTTGTGGAGATTAGTTATTCTGTTCCTTCTTGAGCTGTTGGTGATGACCTAGATACTCCTCCGTGAATTCGTGACTAGGATAATTCAAGTGTGTAACGCAAAAATGACACAATATCAGGATTTGAAATGGCAACACGGCTTGATTGAGCGAATACTTTTAATTTAAAGATGGTATGCGCGCACGGGTGGACGTGCATATGTCGGGTGAAAATTTTCATGTCACTTTGGTAGACATGCATGTGGACCAAGTGCCACAATTAAGCACATTTATTTAGGAGATAGCTTGTTAAGCTGAAGTTAGAGTTTGCAGATATAACAAGACACAAAAAGTAAAAAATTGAGAGCTTTGAAGAAACTTGGTCCTATAAACTGTTGAGTTATAAATCATGATCTCTTTTGTTGTACTGATATGTATACTAATGAATTTGAATCTATGCACTGAGCGACTGATGTCTGAAATGTATATGTTGTTTATCTAGAAGAAATTTGAATGTCTATACGTGTTAATTTAATGATCCCAACTATGGCAAACATGCTCAGATATGTTCATACATTTATTGTTACGATAAGGTTTAGTGATGAGTGATTTCAAAGGAGCATTATGTTGCCCGATGTTGTAACAAAATTTTGGTAGTACTTTTGACAATTTTTAGTTTACTTGAAATTTTTAATAGATCCTTGCATTTAGTTTTTTCCTCAAGTAAGGTACTAATATTTCATAATTGTCTTGTTCGAGAAGGCATAATAAAATTTTAGGCTTTGACCCAACAGGATATTAGAAAAGAAAGCATCAAAGAATATGTTATAATTTCTTTAGGATAGTAATTAATGTCTTTCAAAAAAACCAACATGACTATTTTATATCCAAAGATGAGACATTGGACTAATTCAGAGCATCTGGTTGACTATATTTTGAAACTGTTAGTCAGCTGATTATTTTTCTATTTTTTTATTTTTTCTACTTATCTAAGAATCTTAACAACATAGGAAAGCCACACTATTTACCAATAAGATAAAACTAACCAGCAACATGCTGTTAATTAAGAATAATATTATGAGTGAAATTATTTCCTTTTTGAATTGCTGCAACTGAAAAAAAAACCTATATCTGACTCGATCTAGAATGAGAAAAAAATTCTACAACATGTGCACTAGTGCTTCCAAATGGGATTGACATGCAAATATCATGCGTTTGTCCAATCTAAACCATTGATTAAGTAGAACTCGTCCAGTAAGCTGAAACTACAGAAAAAAGATACTGAAAGTACATGATTGAAATTTACTCTTTATAGAAGAAAAACAGTGAGTTATACTTTATAAAGACAATTCACCACGAGCTAATTTATGCAAACCTTCAAAACTTCCCATTGAATGAACAAGCTTAACAATGTTCACACAGTGTTCTAAGCTCCATCAAATCTTTTATCCCCAGCAAGAAGATGATTTCAGCATGTCTTTGCATTGTGCATAAGATTAAGGCTAGCTAGCTAGATATTACTAGTACTAGAAGTAGAGCAGGTATCTGCAAAATGCAACCATGTGCAACAACTGATAGGGGCTGAGAAGAACAAGGTAGGTATTGTTGCAGTCGGTCCTTTTGGACTTTTTTATTTTCCTGTAGGAGCATCCTCCATTGGCTACTAAATTTCAATGTTGATACTATTGACTAACAGACACCGATATTTCAGATTACATTTTCCCCAACTCTGCCCAACTTCATTATCGGATTTGACTGTGAGCAAAAAGAAAAAAAAACTAGATTTCAAACTGTCTTTTATAGTCTATCCAAAACCAACTTAATTTAAGACATGCATATGCAGAGGAGGGCAGGCCATTTTAAAGAAGTATGAGCGGGATATCCTCGATGAGTAGGAGTACTCAATTTAGTTTGAAGGTGACTATATCCGAATTTTGGCCTATTGAACCTAGGATCTGACGTGTGTGCCTTTTCGTGCTCTACCACCAAACCTCATCAAGATGTCCGACCCATATAGCAATAGGCCCATATGCCACCGAATTAGGAGCAACTAGCTTTTAAATACTAAAAATTCTTTTTATAAAAATTGGAACATAGTCACTTTTGCAACTCTGCCAGCCGCCTCCCCTGTTTTCCATTCCCAACAAAATTTCTTCCCCGTTTCTCTCTACCCTAGTCACATTGCTGCTAGCCTACTATCCCACTATAGCACTTCTCTGATCTCATCGGGAGGCGGCATCTCGCTACTCACACTGCTATTTAGCCATATAACCACCACGACCCGCCGCAATAATTGCTTTAGGTCATCTCTACTTTGTGGTTAGCATCACAAGCTATAGATCTGACATTCCCAAAAAAAATTGACTAATCCCTTCTAGATCTCTCGTTGCTTGTCGAACCCACCTAGTGTCGCCGTTGTTGTCTGGTTTGTCACATCACAATCCTATGCGACTTCATCTTAGAGATCTTACCACGGGTCCCACAATTGGTTGCCCTACCATCACCTCGCCAACAACAACCTAGCCAACATCAAGCCGACGATGGGGTCCAATAGTAAGAAACATCATAAATCGCGTCTAAAGAAGTAAGTGGTACTTCCAAATTTTCTTTACTCTCTCGCAATTTTTTTTCTGTACTCTTTAACGTTTTAAAACCAGATCCAAGTCAACGAATTTGAGCAAATGCTGTTCATAAAAATAATTGTTTTTAATGTCAGTCTAGTTGTAGCATTTGGTTGCACAGTTGTTTCTCTTAATAAAACTAGTTTTAATTAGTCGGATAATCTTGAATGACAATATTTACTCTAAACTGTAAGCCAAAATTCTATGTCAATGAGATCGAGCGAATCTTGCGATAACAACAACGAGTTCTAGTTTGCATGATTTTTTCTTGTAGTGAAAAATCTTATAACACAACTCCTAAAAATGAAGAATGAATCGAAATGCAGCTACAACATCTGGCTGTACAGCTGTTTCTCTTGATACAGAAGAGTTTTATTTTGCATGCTCTTTCTGAAATCAAATCTTCACTAGAAACTTGACACAAAAGTTCCATGACTGTAAATCCCGTTGCCAGCCCAATAATTCAATTCCACTAAAATGCAGATTTCAATCCAAATCCACCTGTAACCTATAAGGCTATAGGTGCATAGTTAAGTGTTTCTATTGATAGTAGCAAAATTTTAGTTTGCAGCTTCAAAAGCTCCCATATCAAGTTGTAGCCCAATAACTCAATTCCATCAAAATGCAGATTTGAATGAAATCCAGTTCTAACATATATGTGCACAATTAAGTGTTTCTATTGATATAGTAAAGTTTGAAGAGCTCCCATATCCAGTTGTAGCCCAATGGCTCAATTTCATCAAAATGCAGTTTTGAGTCAAATCCAGTTGTAACCTATATAGGTGCATAATTAAGTATTTCTATTAGCACATCAAAGTTTCATCTTACAGTTTCAAAAAACTTGCATATCCATTAGTAGTCCCATTACTCAATTCCATCAAAATGCAGATTTGAATCCAAATCCACCTCTAACCTACAGGTGCACAATTAATTAGTGTTTCTATTTTCTAATGATAATCAAAATTTTAATTTAATTTGCGGTTTGAAAAGTCCCCTTTTTCTAATTTGGTTTCCAAAACGAAAAATATTTAAATCTAATTTCCACGCCCTTCTTAAACCCGCATCTGACAATCTCTGAACTCTGAAGCGCGACAACACCTGAACTCGACACGCGCGGGAAGTCACGGCGCAACGCCTCCGCCGCCGCCGCCGCCGCCAAGGACAAGCCGTCCACCGAGAGGAAGGGGAAGGGGAAGGAGGAGGAGGAGGAGGAGGTGCCGGAGCCGGAGCCGCTGCCGGCGCACATGGCGAGGCTGGGCCCGGGGCAGGGGCTGGGGTGCGAGGCGGCGGTGGGGTCGCTGACGCCGAGCCGGAAGCGGGAGTACAAGCTCTGCAGCAAGCACACCGAGGGGAAGCGCCCGCTCTACGCCATCGGGTTCAACTTCATCGACGCCCGCTACTACGATGTCTTCGCCACGGTCGGCGGCAACCGCGTAAGCGTCCCTCAGTTCAACTGCTTGTTCGTTCGCTCGCTCGCTCTTTGCTTTCTCTTAGAGATTCGGTGGTGTTCCTAGTTGCGAGTGATTGAGGGGGAAGGTGGGGTTTTGATGCGTGCTGCTCGTTGTGGATTTTGTGAAACGGCAGCTTTTGGTTCTGAAATTTGATCGAAATTTGGGACCTTTGATTTATTCCTTTTGGTTAAAGTTTGAGGTCTCTAGTTATTTTGTTTACCAAATGTGGTTGATTTTAGGGAAATATGGTTCAATTTGCCACAGGATTCCATATATTTGATCAAAAGTTGCAATTTGGTGGAACAACTTTTGATTAGATATGAAATGGGAAGGAATTGTTGGGAATCTGATTGTATTTTGATTAGAAAATATGTTACTTTTGCTGTACTCCTGTCGACAAGTTGCTTCTGCTGATCTTGCAGGTGACGACCTACCGCGGCCTCCCGGATGGTAACTTGGCTGTTCTGCAATCGTACATCGACGAGGATGTAAGATCCGTACATCCAGTGTCTTCAATTTCTTATATAAGTTTGATGGTGTAACTTGTCTGATGCTGGTGAGGTCTGCATCCTATCTCAGAAGGATGAGTCATTCTACACTCTGAGCTGGGCTTGCGACCTTGACGGCACACCGTTGCTAGTGGCAGCAGGAAGCAATGGGATCATTCGGGTCATCAACTGTGCCACCGAGAAGTTATTTAAGGTCCAATACTGCCAGACTTTTCTACTTTGCTACTGTTGCATACTTAGATGAAGTTTCTTTGTGTATCAATCTATGAGTCAGCTGCTTATTTGATGTCCTTTCTAGAAACAATTGCGTGTTTAGATAAAGGTTGGTTTGTCTATGTTGTCCATTCCAGAAGGTCATTTGGAATTTGCTATGGTTAGGAAATGGTGTGTTTGTTCTATATTTTATCGTTACCGAACTGTAATTTTTTTTGTCCACAAAAAATTGTAGATGTCGAATATTTTAGTATGTCTGGCATGGTAAAAACACATACAATGTAGCAGATCTATTCTTGTGAGATAGTCATGAAATTGGGCATATCGATGATTCGTTATCCTAAGCTAAGGATTATGGATGTGGACCAGGTTTCTTATTTCTGCTTACCAAATTGTGCAGAGTTTTGTTGGCCATGGTGATTCAATAAACGAGATAAGAACTCAACCATTGAAGCCTTCGCTCATCATTTCTGCAAGCAAGGTTGGCAGATAACCTGGTGTGAAGCTGGATATACCTGTATTTTTTGTTTTTCTGATGCAGTTCATATGTCATTGTATAGGATGAGTCTGTTAGGCTATGGAATGTCCACACAGGGATCTGCATTTTAATTTTTGCTGGAGGAGGAGGCCACCGGAATGAAGTATTGAGTGTTGTAAGTTGCTTCTGCCTTCTAGTGTGACATTATTTTGCACTGTCACTCACTTGACAATGTCCTGAATATAGCTGTCTTCCAGCTTCTGATGTTACCATTTGTTATTGAGGGGATGAAGTTTTAATTTATCTCATCGAAAAAGAAAACAGGATTTTGACTCCACACTGGTTGTCCTTTCATTCATACTTGCATTATATCAGGAATAAAAAATTGATCAATTATATTTGGCTGCAGGACTTCCACCCTTCTGATATCTACCGCATTGCCAGTTGTGGCATGGATAACACTGTTAAAATCTGGTCAATGAAAGGTCAGTGAACCATTTCAATGTGGCTTGCTATCTACATTTGCTTACTACTTATCTCTGACACAGTTTGTCAATGTTGTCATAGAATTCTGGCCATATGTTGAGAAATCCTTTACATGGACAGATCTTCCATCAAAATTTCCAACTAAATATGTCCAATTTCCGGTATGTTAAGTATCCGTCATCTTTGAATCCATTCTTATGCGAACTATTACTATTTCTTAACCCTCTCAACATCATACCAATCTGGTATCTCATTTCAGCTCATGATTGCTGTGGTGCATTCTAATTATGTTGACTGTACTAGGTGGCTTGGTGACTTCATCCTGTCGAAGGTAAATTTCTCATTCTTTAAGAGATACAAATTGGTGCAAATGCAAATGTTAGAATGCATACATACTGCCCGTGCAAAATTTTAGACTGTACCTGGAACCTGTAATAGCATACTGTACAGCCTTTTCGGTCACTAGTTTAGTGTGGCCACCTGTTTTTCCAAATGCAAATTTGGTTACTTCCTGAAGGATGAGAACATCTGATCTGTGCTGCCTTGAATTTGCAGAGTGTTGACAATGAAATTGTGCTGTGGGAGCCAAAAACAAAAGACCAAAATCCTGGCGAGGTGATATAATTTAACTTCTATAGAACTATAGACCTTAACAATTATACTTTTGTACCGATCTAAACTAGTTCTAATTGTGTTGCTTTATTTCGCAGTGACCCTGACCATACTATATGTCTTCCTCCCAAGAAATATGATTCTTCTTTTCATATGCAGGGTAGCATTGATGTTCTTCAGAAGTACCCTGTGCCAGAGTGTGACATTTGGTTTATCAAATTCTCATGTGATTTTCACTTCAATCAATTAGCAATAGGTAACACTTGATATTGACACTGTTTTCTGATGAATTATTTGTTATGTGGGAACAACAGTATAAGCGGCGGGGCGCCCTTAGGCACATGCCAGGCAGCCGACGGTGCAAGGAGGACTTGTTCCTCAAATTAGAGGCTTTTGTTTTGAAATATTAGTTATCAAAATTAGATATTGTATCCCTTAAGTATTAGATTGGTTTTGGATGCCTCCATCTATATAAGGGGCCATCACCTATTGAATAAAGCAGACGAGAAGTTAACCCTAATTTCTCTTCGTCTCCTCCCTCTCCACCGCCCCAATCCTCAGGGTCATAACACTATTTCTGTAACATCTTTTTATGTGATTATCGTTACTTCATAAATTTTATACACCACAAGTTTCTGAAGATGCCATACTTATACAGTGAAAGAAATGATATTCAGAAAAAATGCTATGGTACAGTGCTAGTCTTCCATTTTTGTTGTGTAAAACCAACTCATCTACATACACCTGATTTGGTTTGAATGATTTTTAAAAGTAGAATTCTTGAGGTTTAATCGTCTGCTTGTTTAAACAGGCAATCGTGAAGGCAAAATCTATGTCTGGGAAGTACAGACGAGCCCACCTGTGCTAATTACGCGGTAAGTTTAACCGCAACAAGTACAGCTATTCTCATCCTCTGCAATTCTGCATGTGGTGGTGGTGCTAGCTACTAACTCTTATGCTTCTGCATCTGAACACTCTCATAATTTTCAGGCTAAGTAATCCGCAATGCAAATCGCCAATAAGGCAGACTGCAGTGTCGTTTGATGGAAGGTACTTCACCATATTCCGTTCACCATGATCCAGTGCATTGTGCATAATCTAATGTTTATTTATCATTTATTCTGATGGACATAGCTTCTCTTGCTTGTTATGTGCATGCATCATCTGTTTCTTCTTTCCTTAAATCTGGTTTTGGTCTTGGATGCATAATAATTGTGACATCCTTCTTTTTTTTTCTTGTTCAGCACAATACTTGCCTGCTGCGAGGACGGTAGCATATATCGCTGGGATGAAGTTGATCATCCAAGCGCAAAAACTTGAAGCAAGCCAAACCACTGTGCCTGCTGCCGATAGCAATAACGGCCTGATTAAGCCTGACTTGCGGATTTCTCCTGTGTTTACTCCGTAGTACTCATTAGCTTTATCGCTGTGTGAAACCGCAATCTGATTGTGCTGATGCCAGAAGGGTGCATGAACTGAATGTTGTAAGTTAGGATGTTGATTTGCATATTTGCTGAATGTTTCAAGTTAGAATATTAGCTCTGTTATGTACCGTGTTGGAGTTAACCTTAATCCTAGTTGCTACCCTTGAAACCATCATTAGTTTGTTCTGCATCTTGATTAATCCTCTAGCATCACTGAAGCCCATCCGCCTTCCTGAAGTTCTGAACTGAACCTGTTGCTGCCTTGCTGGTTAATTCCGTTAACAAATATCGAAATCAAAAACCATTTTGAAAGAAGAAGAAAAAAAATCATGAAAACCCATAATCCTGAATTCTCGATGCTTCAAGAAAAGCATCGTTTGCTGTACCATCTCTACTGTGTTTCTGAAGCCATTTCATCTTTACTATGTTCTCTGAACCTGAATCCCTTGTGAGCTTTGTCTGAAGCCACTGAAGCTGGTGGCTGACGTTTCGTCGAGCCTGAAACACATATAATAGCGGTGGAGAGAAGACGACGAGGATGCCGACGGCTGATGCCGCGGTCGCCGTCTCCGTCTCGCGCCAAGATCTGCCGTCGTCGTCACGCGCTGTCCGCGTGCACCGGAAGCTGACAGGACAGCGCCGTCGTCTTCCTCCTCGCGGCAGTGACGATCAATGCAGTCTTTGGGCGAGACCTGACGGAGACACACACTGACAGCTGCTCTTCGCAGCTGCTGTGACTCATCAATGAGCCATCTTAATTTCGGGGTGCGAAGAAAAAGAGTGAATTTAAGAAAATCACGTGTGGAGTGTATCACTTAACATTTAACCATGTTTTTGAAATTATCTTTACTATATATAATATACCAGTTGGTGGTGATGGTGTTGTCACACTCTCCACGATGGTGTCACACCCTCATCACCAACAAATAAATAAACAAACTTCTCAAAAATTTCTCTAACAAACTTTTCTAAAAACTAAGACTACATTGTTGGTATGTCAACAAACAAACAAGCTTCCGAAAACTCTCTCTAACAAATAGTTAGTGGTGATGGTGTTGTCACACTCTCCGTGGTAGTGTCACACCCTCACCACCAACAAACAAACAAACAAATTTCTCAAAAATTTCTCTAACAAACTTTTCCAAAAACTAAGACTGCATTGTTGGTATATCAACAAACAAACAAACTTTCCAAAATTCTCTCTAACAAACTTCCCAAAAAACTCATATTAGTTCCTCTCTTTGTATATGCATGCACGGGGGGAGTCCCTGATCTCGTGATCCCAACATGATTAATCTTTTTCTTCTTGTATATATGTTTGATCCGACGTAGGTGTGTTTGCATGCATGCGTGCATGTAGGGATCATTGTCGCGGTGGCGCTGCTGCTGGTCGTCCTCGAATGCTACATGGCGGTGGGATGGCGGCGGAGGAGAAGCGGGAGCTACAGATATCATGGCCATTCAACATTGTGCACCACGGGTCGAACGCTGAGCTCCCAGAGGAGATAGCAGCGGCATACATGCATGCGAGCGACGATGGCGCTGATTTCATCGAGTCGGTTATCATAGCGACCAGGGACGGCCATGTCATCTGCTTCCACGACATGACGCTCAATGACACCACCGACGTCGCCGACCACAAGGAGTTCATCGCTCGCCACCGCACACTCGAGGTGCAGTGGACCAACGCCAACAGACACTTCATCAGTGAGAGCTCCATATATATAACCTCGCCTCATCCGGCTCCACATTTTTATTGATCTTCGATTAATCTATGACGATCGAATGAACATGTTCTTATATTAATTGGTTTTATGATTTCTCGTAGCTAAAGGCTGAGGGCGAAGCAGAGATATGAATTCCGTAACAGATCCCATGAAGTAACGTGCATTTTTCACTAATCCAGTTGCATTTTTTGGGTGAATCTATTACTCCCAAATTAATCAATCTATAATTCTATGTACCCTGATGTTTACAGTAGGTAAAAGTGCTGACGTATCAGACCATTACCCATGTAAATTCTCTTTGTTTTCACAGGCATGTTGCACATCATCTTCGATGAGTTCATCAACATCACGCTGAATGCTAAGATCCTGAAGAAGAAGAACCTCGTGTTTGTCAACCATCATGTAATTAACCAACATATATTACGAAATTGAATTTCATCACAAATGCTATTTTCATTCCTATTGGAATTGAGTTGAATCAGCCTTTGGTTCTATCTTTGAGCTTTATTTCTTCTCTTTGATATTTTTTATATATAATAAAGATGTCAATCGGCAGTAGCGGTTCGTACATGTCGACGAAGTTGCCCTCGGATAGTAAAGTTAGGCACTCCGGGTCAAAAGGCCGAGGTGCTAAGAGGACGACTCGGGGAACGATGCCTAGCGACCACTTGAGCTACCCCGAATTATCGCCGAAGATTAATACGGAAATTGCAGTGGACAATTGGACGAGAACTCAGCGAAGAGAAAACTTGGGTTGAACTGAATTGATATGGGTGTCGTCTCGCCCTTATATAGGCAAAGCCGACTTACAAGTGAATATACATCGCTGCCCCTGGGCAGATTACGATTTTACCCTGATCTACAGCACCGTACGTCGAACGAATCAGTATTATCCTCTTCGCCGCTACCTACTATATGCGTCGGCATATCCTTGATGCGCCTCGCCGGAACGGATCACCACCGTGCTCGACCCTTTTCGTTGAGCTTGGCTAAGGGTGGGTTTCTTCGAGTTTCGGAGACCAGACGAGGCGCTGTCTACTACTTCAGATCGGGCGCGGACTACTTCGACCTCGTCCTGAAGAGGGGATGACATTGGCCTTGTCCTGGGCGCTAGCGCTTCGCCCTGAGGAGTTCCGCCTACCTTGGCCTCGCCCTAGGAAAGGCGACGTGCCCAGATCTCGCCGGAGGAGGGCGACGTGTCCTGGCCTCGCCAGGCCACCTCACCGAATGTTCCTGAGAATCTGCAAAGGGTACGGGATGGTTAGCAAGCGTAAAGACTAAAAGATAACAAAGGGGGTACCTCGCCCGGACGGCTAGGCCGGACTCCCCCAACAGTACATTTTCTCCTCCTCGTCCTTACATGTGGGACCATCTTGAAATTTTAGCAAACCTATATGCCCTATCGAAATCTCAATACATATCCTCATTCACCAACTCTAAATTCAAAAATTCAAATTTGTCTAAGGTGCTACTCCCCGCAAAGAACTCCCAATTCTGCCTGAGCCGAAGCTCAACCAAGAGCTGAGACGAAACCGAGGACGTGGCATGGAGCGCAACAACAATAATTTGACATGCTTAGTAATCTATTTATTTATCCATAGCAATGCACGGGTATTTGGTTAGTTTTTTATAGAATCATGACTTCTGTGCTAATCTCTCTTGCAAGACTCAAAACAGCTTGACACCGTTTCTAACATGGACCCGCAAGTCAGTGCTGACATGGCCAAAGCTAGCCATGCTAACATGTCCGACGTGTCCCGAGCCTGGCTCAAAAGGCACAAAGGAGGAGAGCTACCAGTTTATTTCCTGCTAAATCCACCAATGTTGCGGCGCCGCCCTCCCTCACTGTCACTCTCGCCCCTCGCCCTTACACTTCATAGAACAATGACAAGGGTAAAGCATCGTAGATTTCATTGTTGAGGTAGAAGATGAAGAAGATGAGGCAAATGCAGAAGCTGAGGCAGACACATGCAACTGAAGTCACAGGAGACAATGAGGCAGATGAGGGCAAGGGAGGGCGGTGCTTCAGCCTTGTTGGATTTGGGGGGAAATAAACTGGTCACTTTCCTCCTTCGCGCCTTTTGAACCGGGATCGGGCCTTTTGAATTGGGCTCGGCCACGTCAGACGTGCCCGCATGGCTATCTTTGGCCAAGTCAGCATTGAATTGCGGGCCCTCCTTGTCAGAAACGGTGTCAAATGCCAGCAAGTGGCCGTTTTAGGTCCTGTGAGAGAGATGAACGCAGGAGTTGTGGTTCTATATATGTGAGAGCTGAGAAACAAATCTCAGACCCCCTGTGTATACTTCATTAGTTCCAGAAGATGCTCACGAACACAATCAAAATAGATAACATAGCACACATCATGTAGTTTATTACAAAAGTGTTTATAATGATGAGTCACAGGGCTAATATGATACATATGACTTATGTCCTTTACAATTCAGAAACACAACGAAAAATATAAAGATAACGTAGTGATCTTCATTTCAGCCACATACAATGGACGAAGTCCAATGTGACTTCACTCCTCAGCATCTTCATAGTAATAATCATCGTAGTCTTCATCTTCATCTTCATAGCCATTTGAACAAGCGCAGAACAAACATGTTCGATTAGTACTTCACGTACTCAGTGCACCCCCTTTTAAGGAAAGTCTAATGCTACATGCAGGCTTTTAACAAAGGAGGGCATTTATGGCTTTTTTGGATAAACAATATCTCAATTAGTTGAATACTATAATAGATTTAAAGGCAACTTTGAGATTAAAACAGTTTTATCATTGGGTATAACTTAGTGAAGGTTCTAACCACCAACATTGATTGAGAAGGTCTAGCCCCTTAACTCGACAATAGGTTCTCACCTCCTATACTTATCCAAAAACTTAGAGGGAATAAAAGTGGAGAAGAAAAGAAGACAGGTTTCTTGGCATGATTGGTCACTGTGTCATCCATGATAGTGGACATGGCTAATCAATTAGTTTTACGCTCTGTAGAAATTGTACACTTTACCCACATAACACAACCATCCCCTTGCACCAAGCTGATCAGCCTTTGAACATACGCCCACAGGTGTGTTGGCAGAGAGGTCGTGACGAAGTCTTTCAATAGGTCATACACGAGTGCAACATGCACACTAGGTTTCAGTACGGACGAAGTACGTCCTCACAATTCGGACCCCTTTGGTGTCGAAGGTCATGTCTAACACACACCTCATTTGCGATACAACTATGCCAACACCGAGTATGAACTATCTACTTAACTAAGCCAGTGCCTATTTAGCATGTGATTGCACTTAGTTCACAATTATCAGTCAAATATGTTTATCGTTTCTTAGAAGATGTGACAGCAATACCACAACTTATAGTGGAGTTTAGATAAATTTTCAAATAAAGGGGTGCTCAACAATTCCAAGATATCAACAAAGAAATAATGATTCATTTAACAGAATATTCCTCGCGGAAGAAATATCAAAACTTACTACTTTGAATGGGTAAACATTATTAATTACATTTTAAATGGACATCTACTCTAAGAAGCAAAAATAGTTAACAGGGTAAAGTCTAATTTTTGAAGGACCACAAAATATTTAAGAAAACAACATGCATGTTTGTAAAATACAAACATAATAATGATTTTAAGAAACATAGGATCAACATGATCAAGAACAAAGGGGCATGCCTTTGTTGATGTAACCTCCTTCTTCTTCCTGAACTTGTCCTGAACTGGCCTCATCACTTCCTACTCAATCGTAAAAACCACAAAGATCCAAATATAATAAATAACCATAGCAACGATAAACCCAAATAATTATGGACAAATACAGACAAAAGAATGTAGAGGGTAGAAGGATTGTGATGACTTGGTGATGAGACGGTGGTCCGGTCTTCCAATGAGAAGCTGGTGGCTATTGATTTGATGGAGCTTGACCTTGATGATCCAACTATATTGTACTAGACGATACGTCTTAGCAAGCGCTAAACCAATTTCTGATGGTTATTGATCTTGCTGTAGGCATGATCAACCTAAACATCGAGGTTTGGGTTCCTGCAAGCAACTAAAGAATTAGTAAGAACTATGATAATTTGCAATCTGAAACTACGAGTATTAGATTTGCACAAGAGCTAGAAGAATGAGTTGAGAGTCCACTGGCGATCTGAACAAGGCAATAGTCCTACACGACTTGTAGACGTGAACTTGTAGCAGTAGCTAAACAATACAATGAAAACCCCTCTAATCCTAGAGACTTGGTGTGTCTTATATAGGAGAGTGCAGAGGAGGTACTAGGATTCCTTCTCGCTTACAACTCAAATATCTCTAAGTTTGCTGAAATTAAAAGATACATGGCCCTTGGCCAGAAAAAGGTGATGCAACACCATGTTGGCTCGACCTGGTCGCAACCCTTTTAGGGTGGGACCAGCCTTGGCCGAAACGCAAGTCATGGGAGGCCAGGGATTTTCACTAAGTCCTTGTTATGGTGGCTTCAGAGTTCTCCTATCTCCAATTGACTCAGCACTCGTGTTCTTCAAGTTCTTGCTGCCATCATCACTTCTCCTTGTCTTTATGCTCAATTGCTTGTCCCTCTTATCAATGCTTGGACCCTTATTCCTAATTAGCAAAAGAACATCTTTATTAGGTAGCATCATATTCTCATTATTATTAAATGAAGTAATGAGCACGAGCCCTAGTTATTGATCCTTATGTTGCTGACACTTGAGGTGTGACACTTGTCTTAGGTGTTGTGGTGGTATCCTTAATAGGGATGTCCTCATCACTTAGAGTCTAAGGAACAAAGTAGCAGGATATTAAGATGAGTAAGAATAGGCTCTATAGGTGATAGGTTGCAAGCTAGGGTTAGCTACTGTTAGGGTTATACTGGTACCTTTTCTGAACATAACATAGGCTACAAATACATATGTATACCTACCTAGCTTATACCTTAACAAGCTAGCATGAAATAAAGATCCTATCGTACAAGTCATTAACTACAAGCACCCCCTAACATGCTAGTTCTCAACCATCAAGCAATTCCTAACATACTAGTATAAGCATACACTAAGTATAGATCAACCCTAAATGTATTATCTACACATACAACACACAACCTATACATATTAGTCCAGATGGAATAAAGAACTAGATAATTGCTACTAAACATGAAATATTAATTCTATGACTAAGCGCCGTCGCTACACAAGAGATTAAGCATAACTACTACTGAACTGGACAGAGAAGGCGTACTATTCTAATCTAAAACCAGAAATAAAACCTAGAAAGAACAATGCTAGATTCTCACATGCAACTAAAAAATTAAAAGCTATACTTGCAAGCAAATCCTAGATCATCTCCAGTATAAAATTAACATGATCAACACAGGTATGAAAGCTCTAACATGACTAGCTACCGAATAGTGACACAATAAACCAAAAATAGATAATTGTATATAATATAAACTAACTTAAACATGCTCAACTAGAACCTAGAAATAATTACATAAAATATGGACAAGTGGAGAGTGGCTAACAAGTGCACATCTCTCCTCAACTTCCCTGGTCTTCGGCCCGAGCTCTATGAGGCAGAAACTCGTCACATGCTAGTAGACTAGGCAAAATAAATATCACTTGAAATATAAGCGCAGATCGAACTAGATCTAATTTGATCAAAATTTATCCTAAATTGGACATGTTCAAACCTAATTTAAAAACTAGGCATTAGATTTGAAATCTACCACCACCACTGGGTTACTATGGATGCCAGGAGTCTACCGGTACTAGGTATAGGTTGGGAAGTCGCAAAGCACGGTGGCGCGCGGTGGTAGAGGTCGCCAGAGTTGGGATATAGTGATGCTCCGGTCCAGAGGAGGATGATAGAGGCTTTCTAGCGGCTTGGCAAAGTTGGTGACATGGTCGGCGATATCGGTTGGGTCCTCTGCGACGGCCAGCGACTACTGTCGACACTGGTGGCGGCATGGCTTTGTCGCAATCGTGGCCGGCATGCTTTATCAACATGGGACGATGTCTAGGAGGTAGGCGAAACAAAGGAGAGGCGATAGGCGGAGGGAATTTGGAGAAGGGGCTCACCTCTAGTGGTGTGGCTCAAAAAATGATGGCGGTGATGGCGGAGATCAGATGATGACCACAGCTAGGGGTGGAATTAGGGCTTGGGTGTTTAGGGTTTTTGTTGTGGGAGTCAACTCGATTGATCTGGCATAGATGCTAAGGGTTTATATAGGGCAGAGGGCGAGTAGAGGTCGATGGCACCGGCCCTGGATTCCTCGTCTAAATTGTGGAAAACAGGTGCGGGAAGCTTCTGAACTCCACTACTGTCCTGCGAGTGAAGAAATGAAGACGAGAAGCGGACTTTGGCATAGGAGGTGGCAGCGCGGTCGGAACTGAGCTAACTTGAGCACGGACTCGAGCTTGAAGAAAGACCCGATAGATGGGGTCCACTTGTTGGCGGCTGGAAAGAAGAGAGAGGAGGGCATGGGCGAACGAGTATGGGCTGGGGATAAGAGTCACTTAAGTGACTAGCGCGACTGTTGCTGGGCTTGGCCCATCAGGCGCACACATGTGGGGAGTTGGGCCTAACCTGAGAGGAGACGGGAAGGGAGATAGGCCGTAGGCCTAAGAAGGGAGGAAAAGGGGGAGGTGGGCTGTGGGCTTGTGGCCCGTGGCCATAGAATAGTTTTGATTTATTCAGAAACTGAGAATCAAAAGAATTCAAAAGTAAACCCAAAAAGTGGATTAAAAATTATGAGAAAATGTTAGTAAATAAAAGTGGACATGAGAAGTCCAATAAAAATGTTCCTCGAGAAAAAATCTAAAAAAATAAAATATAAAAATTCATATCTTCTTTATTATCATGATGTAACATTCTTTGTTTTTTAAAGAAAATTAACGTATCTAAAAATTAGGATGTTACACTATAAAAATAGTTCTAAAAGACGTTGTTAAATGTTAACCACGTACTCTGAACATGTGGTATTCTGGAATTCACTCAAAGAAAAAGCGTAGCGTGATGCCTAGTGCCAAGTCACATGATGTTTGTGAATAAAAGGATGAACTTTAACAAAGACTGAGGCTGCAACTGACTTGTGATTCTCGGAGGAAAGCCACCTATAACATCTTTCACGGCACCAGTAGACTAATGATTTGCCCCGCAACCCTATGTTGGTTGACATACTTTGGAGTTCTCAAAATTCATGAAAATAATCATGCATGTATGATACTGCACCTTTATAGACCTGCAAAAATTCACGTAAAACTATGAGCATGTCAGGTAAAAAGAAAAGATAAATGACTAGGTACACTTAGTATTTATTTACTGGGTCCGACTGCCGCTCAGTCACCTGAGATTTTCTTAAATCTCAGTCGATCTGTTTTGGGCCGTTGGATCGAGATCAACGGCCATCGCATCGTCTTCTTCCTCCGGCCGCTCCCGACGCGCGCTCTCTCTCTCTCTCTCTCTGTCTCTCTCTCCCGACCTCCGGCGGCTCCGCCGCCGTCATGTCCGGCGGCCACCGCCGCCGGATCAGGCCTCTCCTCTAAACCCGACGGCCGGCGCAGCTTCAACTCCGGCTCCGGCGACACCCCCCACCCTAAACCCTAACCCGGCGGCCTCCGGTGATTCGGCCTCGCCTCCGCACGGCGCCGCCGCTCCGCGTCGTCGCCGGGCTCCGGCTCGGCGACGCTAACTCGTCGGCCTTGCTCGCCTCTGCCTCGCCGTCGCCTTCGCCGCCGCTCCGCGTCGTCGCCGGCTCTAGCTCGGCGCGTGCTCGCCCTCGCCGTCGCCGCCGCTCCGCGTCGTCGCCGGCTCCGGCTCGCCCGCGTCATTGCCCGAGGTTGAAGACGACTGAGATTTTAAAAAATCTCAGTCGACTGAGGAATAGCAAAACCGTTATTTATTTGTCTTTCTTTTATAACACACATATGGTCGTACTTTTGCACAAATTTTTCCAAGTCCTTATAATATAGCATGATTTACATCCATGAATATTTTCATAATTTCTAAAAACCCCAACGTGACTTGTGCCAAGGAACTATTGATGCGGATCTCTAGAACGTGTTAGGTTACCTACATGAGTCTAGACCCACCAGACATAGAAACTAGTGTTTGATTGTATGGACTTTTTTCATATGATACATATGTAAAAGAGAATACGTCCACATGTCACAGTAATAAAGAACAAGTCAAATATCACCTGAACATAGAGAGAACGTATCAACCCCGCCGAGATACGGTAGGCTCATTTCACAATGTGTTCATTTCTCTATAAGAGAAGAGAGATCGTCTTGGAGGAAGCTGCCAAATGACATCGGCCTCTAAAGCTATAGGAAGACCAAGTGATGTCAGTGGCAATTGAGACGAGAGAGAAATTATTTACGTGCAAAACATTGCAGAAAAGAAACGATGTTCAGCTCGCAAGTCACCAGCGACTCCAGCGTAGTGGATGCCCTCATCGATATATTTTACTTTCTAAAGAGAATAAAGAAAAGAACAAAAAAGATGGAAACTTTTGTGAGGGAGTCGTCCCTGGGAAACATTTTTGGTTTCAACTGAACTCCACTTCCAGACGGTTGGTTTTCTTTCTTTCCACTTGCTCCTCCTCCACTTCCACTCCACCTCGCCGGCGTCCATGGCGACGCCGTCGCCGCACGGCCTTGCGCCTCTCCGCGCGCTCCTGCTCGCCCTCCCTCTCCTCTCTCTCCTCCTCCTCCTCCACCTCCACCTCCCGCCACGCCACCGCCCAGCCCCTCCTCCTCCGTCTTCTCCCCTTCCCCTGATCCTCCCCACGCCGCCCCTCCGGACCACCACCCAGCAGCGCGTGGCGAATTCCGGTCCCTCCTCCTCCTCCTCCTCCTCGCTTTCGCCCTCGCCGACGACGCTGTCGCACGTGGTGTTTGGCGTCGCCTCCTCCCGCCGCACGCTGCCGCTGCGCCTCCCGCTCCTCCGCCTCTGGCTCCGGCCCCCCGCACGCGCCTTCCTCTTCCTCGACGCGCCGCTCCCCGCCCGCGCCTCTGCCGCCGCCTCCCTCCCAGCGAACCTCCACCTCCGCGTCTCCCGCGACGCCTCCCGCTTCCCATACACCCACCGGCGGGGCCTCCCGTCCGCGGTCCGCGTCGCGCGCATCGCCAAGGAGCTCCTCCTCGAGCTTCAGCGCCAGTCGCCTCCGCCGGCGCCGCCGAGGTGGCTCGTGCTCGGCGACGACGACACCGCCTTCGTCCTCCCCAACCTCCTCCACACCCTCTCCAGGTACGACTGGCGCGAGCCGTGGTACCTCGGCGCGCGCTCCGAGTCCGCCGCGCAGAACGCCTGGCACGGCTTCACCATGGCCTACGGCGGCGGCGGCATCGCCGTCAGCTGGCCCCTCGCCTCGCGCCTCGTCCGCGTGCTCGACTCCTGCATCATCAGGTACCCGCACCTCTACGGCAGCGACGCCAGGATCTACGCCTGCATCGCGGAACTCGGCATCGAGCTCACACACGAGCCAGGATTCCACCAGGTGCACCTTCTTCGTCTTCTTCGTCCTCCCAAAGTTTGCTTCTTTTTTATATTTCTCTCGGCTCTCCACGTTCTGCGGCCCTATTGCCTTGTGGAATGTTTAGATAGAGATTGCTGCGTAATCGACTTCTTTAATGTATAATCCATTGTGCACTTCTGTTGCACAGATATGGTGAAATTGTTAAAGAATTTGACTTCTTAACACTAGTTGGTACTCTTGGCGCTTGATTGGGATCGTGTCAGGACATTTGACAATCTTATTTTGTGCCTCGTAATCGTAATCATGACTGTAACTGCAACTGTGCTTGTTCTCCTCTATTATTAAAGTCTAGGATTGTCATGTTGCTGTTCTGTAATTTAGTCTTCCCTGTTCCTTCCTAGGATTGTGTTGAGAGGGTAACCTGCCTTTGGTGTCAAATTTTCAATAATAGAAGGGAATTGTTTGTGAGAGAATGAAAGGTTAGAATTGAACTTTGGATTTCGCTGCCACCGCACATTTTAATGTGAATTCTAATATGAATAAGTTTGTAATATACGGCAAAAGCTTATCCTTAAGAATGCTCTCAAGAAACGCCGAACCACACGACACCAATCCTGTAGAATGCTCTTAAGAAATGTACAACTACAACCAGACCAGGGTGATGGTTACTGGCTAACCGCTGCAACCTCTTAATGCCAAATCCGTGCAAAATCTGTGTCACTGGATTTAGTGATCTATGCTGGTACATCTACAGACTTTGACGTGACGGCACTTGAGAGTGGCTGCTTTGGTCTACATTGGATTTCTAGGCCCATGGTGGCAAACGTCCCTTTCAGATAAGCTAAAGCTTTTGGTATTGCTACCTTAATGTTGCGAAATAGCATTTTTTGCCAAAATAAATGGTAGCGTGGACTGTACAACAGTTGACATAGTTGCAGTAGCCATTCCCTTCTGCTCCATTGACTTGCTTTATTTAACAATTTTTTCGATTACAAGGGAGACACAAATTGCAGCACCTATGTTATGTAACGTTTTGCTTTCTTCATACTTTTGCAGTCACTGAAATCTAGAAGATGGATTCTACTTTAAGAACTCTTTGATCTTTATGACATGAAACTAGCTTGTAGCTTTACTTGAAGTCATGCACACAAAACAATAGCATGATTCTGAACTTATTTGCACTGTTGCAATTTTTACTGGCCAGATCGACCTTCATGGGGATATATCTGGACTCCTAAGAGCACATCCACTTACTCCTTTAGTTTCACTACACCACCTTGATCATGTCTATCCTCTTTACCCTGGTATGGATCGTGCAAAGGCGGTGGAGCATTTCTTCAGAGCTGCTAATGCTGATACAGCGAGGATCCTCCAACAAACAGTGTGCTATGACCATTCCAGATCACTTACTGTTTCAGTAGCATGGGGCTATTCAGTTCAGGTGTTCACAGGCAATGTACTGCTTCCTGACCTCCTTGCTGTGCAGAAAACATTTGTGCCATGGAAAAGGGGTCGCAATGTTACAGATGTTTTTATGTTTAACACCAAGCATTATCCGAGGGATGAGTGTAAAAGAGCCGCTCTTTTCTTCCTAAAAAATATTTCTTCTGGTGAAGGCAAGACTGAAAGCAATTACAGTAGGCAGCGGCCTGGAAAATGCTTACCTAACTTGATTCCAGTGAGGAATCTACATCGAATAAAAGTGACATCAGAACTACTGCAACTGGTTCCTGGGAAGGTATGACTAGGACGATTGTTATCATCAAAAATTCTATCATCAAAGATGGTTTAAGTTGCATTGTTTGCATCAAATTATGAGATGGTTTTACTGCTGTGCTTTTTCAGTCTTTAAGACGAAATTGCTGTGACATTATACCTTCTTCATCTGAAACCACCATGGATATTAACATCAGGAAATGCAAGGATGATGAATTGATCGCAATGCATTCATAGTCATTCTTGAATCACATTGGATGCTCAATCTGTTGTGGTAAGTTCCTGCTCACATCCCTTTGTATTTTCATAAATAATTCAGAGTATTTTCTCGAACACTGCTGATTTGCTTTTAATATATGGACCACATTATTCCATTTCATTTTGGGTTGTCTCAATAGGTCTATGTAGAGTTGTTAGCAACACATTGTAATGCATGAACTGCCTAAAATAATAGAAGTCCACCATGATAAATATTAACACGGCTAACGTTAGACCTTACGTATTTTCATCTATCTTGTAATTTATCTGAATACTATGCTGCAAGACATAGATTAAAACTCTCAGCACTCTGAACCTTATGTATTCATTTGGCAGCAACATTTGAATACATGGTATAGGATAAGTATGGTTGCTAAATGTTGAGAAACTATATACATATTTTGAGATAGTCTATCAAACTTTGCATTTCTTTCTATTGGAGTGGTCAGGTTTGAACCGATCTCGATCAGTTGTAACCAATTACCCCTTTTTATTGCAGCATTTCATCCACCAGAACTGATATATTTTCTCGTAGCAAGGTTTTCTTTGTTTATGATCATAGAGGAATCCAATATTTTCCAGTAACAGACAGGGAAAGAAGTAAACAGAAACAGGATAGCATGTCATCAAGTTTTGCCGCGGACAGCTGCATCAGTTAGAATCTCCTTCAAACTGGAGACTGGAGACCATGAGGATCTGCTGCTGCTGCATAACATGCTGACCTTTAGCTTGAGAAGAAAAGGCATAGCGGCCATGAGTGTGGCTACTTTTGCCAGCCGAACAAGGTGGCTTCCAGTGACAGGGCTACTGAAAACAGCATGCATACATACATAGATATATCTCTATTAGATATATTTGAAACGCGAAATAGCTTTATTTTCCCTATTCGGTGTTTTGACCTGGCAAATCCTAACATCTATGACAACTACTAAAGCTAAGTACAAAAGCAGCTCTAGCAAGTCGCCCCTATGATCTCACTGTAAACTTCTTGCTAATCCCAGTACAAATTCTCTTCAGAAATAACAAATGGTACTTGTATCTAGGCAATGACCCCGTCATACTTAGAACAGTGACTCCAAACCATAGCAAGGTTACCAAGGTTAGTTTCCTCCCCAGATAGATGAAGAAACTAGCTAAGCACATCCGACAAAAGCTTCTAATTTGGTTACTAGTTTTCTGAACTCACCAGATATCACATTCCCAATAACATCCTTAAACTTCATTAGAAAAACACACAAAACAGTACATTAACTTGTTCAGAGAGAACATAATCAATTGTTCCATACATAAATAACAGAAAGTCTTGTCCTCCACAAATCACACCACTAGGTTCTTCTTGCGTACACAATCAGACCTCCTTATTTCAAATACATGGCGAACTCAAATCAAGTTAAACATCCACACAACAAGCTCGTGTAAACACGAAACACGACAATCAATCAAGCAGTAATACGGTGCATACACACTCGCACAACACTAGCCAAGCCACACCAGCATAAACACACCAATATACTATGATAAGCAATTAGTTGAACGGCGCCAAAACACCAATCCGGTAGGCAGCTCGCAGCACAATGATCGATGTAACCATGCATTTTAGAGGTCACCTGGGTATGATAAATAGAAAAATGGAATGAATAACTTGATCAGAAGTTGTAAAGCAATAAATAGAGTGTAACTGGAGGCTGAGATGTTCACATAAATAAATATGATCTTTAAAAAAATGTATCACAAATAGATTTGAGATTGTACTGACGGAGCCAAGAGAGACATTCTGACCTGACGAGAGAACCTTTGGGCATGGCCTTCTCACAGCATGTCTAAAACCACACAAATATAAAATAAATGCACAAACACACCAACTTATAACATTTTGTAAACACAGGGTGCTAACTACCAAAATGGTCGCATCGACATCCTGTTGGTAGCAGCACATTGATTCATCTAGAGACCTTGCATGCATCCTCTAGATTTACCTAGACATAAGAAAGCACAGAAAATCAAATTAATAAGCCAAACCAGTTGATCAGTGGCTCAACAGCAATGAATGGATTAGATAGATGTGAAGTGGAATATACAACTGATAGATATTCAGGACTAGAGAGAAGTGCATACCTTAGAACTGATCCTCTTGGTATGGACTTCTTGTAGTAGCACGAGTGTCGTGGGCTGAAGAGGTGGCGGCTCTCCTCCAACCCATCCCACTGGAGCTTGTCCCACCAGTCCTTCTCACAGTCCACCACCGTCTCCAGCAGCTTATCATGTGGACGCCCAGCGTGGATGGCCGGTAGCTGCCTCAGACTCCAGCAGCCCCTGAGCTTGATGGTTTCCAGCACTGGCGCTGACATCTTGGTTTCACATATGTGCTGCAACATGGGGAGCTCATGTAGATGGATGTTCCTGAGGCTTGGGAATTCTATGTTGGTAGCACGCTTTCCACGGTATGTTTGCCCCTCTGGGAAGATCTGTCTGAGCTCACCACAATATGTGATGTGGATGGTTTCCAGACTAGCCATGGTGGGAAAGGACCAGGGGAGTACAAAAGTGAGCCTGGGGCAGGAGTGCAGGTGTATATACCGTAGCTGTGAGAAGGCAGCAGGTGCAGTCGCTGTGCTGTATGTGTCAAAACTGAATTCTCTGCTCCAAATGCAATGGGCTGCTAGGAGGTGAGACGCCCAGAAAATTTTTAGGCTCTTGAAGGAGCTTGTTGACATGTAGCTACTATCAACAAGAAAGATAGTGCGCATCTTGGGGCACCTCTCGACACGACACCATTCGAGATTTGTGAATCGCCGCCAGTCATCATCT
The DNA here is from genome assembly GCA_019208055.1 of Stipa capillata. Taxonomy (NCBI): domain Eukaryota; kingdom Viridiplantae; phylum Streptophyta; class Magnoliopsida; order Poales; family Poaceae; genus Stipa; species Stipa capillata. The sequence continues at coordinate 162,946 of JAGXJF010004783.1, read as the reverse complement.
GTGTTTTCAGGACTAACAACAGTGATGGATGAGCTATCGTGCACGTGCATGGATTTGGCATTATTCATCAAGAAAGCCATACCACTTTTGACTTCCCAATTGTAGTCTCCTTTGGCAAGCTCAATGTGACGCTCCGAGGGTACAAGCTGAGTGCGAGCTTGCATCGAGCAGTCTTCGCCATTATCCTCTTTGACAACCTTGCCAAGCACATCCGAGTATAGGAATGGCAATCCTAATGCTGGGACAAGACCCAATTCATCACTAGAGCTAATTTCCATTTCCTTGGTTCCTGGAAGTTGTCTACTGCTAACAGTAGAGGAGAGATGTAAATGGAAATTAGTACTACCAAACACAACGAAGCCTCGAAGGAACCTTGCATCTGTAGCCACGACACGTGTAAAGTTCTGTTGGGAGTAGGAATGAGATTGCTGACAGTCACCATCCATCGATCTTCCAGCTTTCCCTCTGGTGTCCACGTGGAGCAACTCCAGTGGTGGATTTCTTGCATCAAGCCATTGCACTCTGCGCAGGTTCTTACAGCCTATCAGAAAGAGCCGCTCAAGTTGTCTGACTTGCATAGCTTCGAGGTCGAGTGCCTGGATTGCTGTTTCAGAGAGGTTCAGCTCCTTCAGGTTTGGCAATCCACGCAAGAATACACTCTTCAGTCGTGCACAACCCTCTAGAGAGATCTTAGAAATTTTTGGAAGCTCTTGATTATCACGAGCACGGGGGCGCGCTTCCTTTTCTGGTATCTGTAGTGAACTCTTCCACCCGGATGCTGATCCAAATCCATCAAAACTGAATGACTCCAGTGATGTGGAGAGGGCATCAGGCTCAATATGTTGCAACCCATCACAACCATCAAGAATAAGGACCTTCAGTCTACTTGCCTCTGACAGGTTTGGCAGAACTTCTATGGCACTATTTCCAGATAAGTCAAGAAGCTCTAGATTTTGCATGCCTATGAATGGGTCCTGTGCTAATGCCGTCAAGAAAGTAGAAGAATCAATCACTCGGAGCTTTCGAAGATTACACAACCATGTCAACTCAAGCTTAGTCACATCCAAGATACACCTACTAGCTCCTGCAGCCCTCAGGTTTAGCTCCCTCAGTTCAATCATCAGCTTCATCTGCGATGGGGATAAGATCCAGTCCCAACTTGTGCCACGTATGTCCAACACCCATAGGCTTTGTAGGAATGCCCATTCTCTCTCTTGCTTATCATCTGCTTCACCGCTTAACTCGACAGCTTCATCTTTGCAGCTGTCTATGAAAATAAATCTTAGGTTGCTACAGCAGATAAAAGGCGGGCATGCAAAACTGAAGGTGCACCAAGAGAGTCTCAATACACGGAGTTTGCTAGCTTGTTCAAACAAGTGTGTTGGCAATGCTGTCGGATGATCAGATTTTTCCAATATCAAGAAATATGATGTTGCCTTCTCGGGTATGGACAGGATATTTTGTATCTCTACGCTCTTTGATGTGACTGAAATCCATCGGCTCTTCTTTTCTTGGTGTGCAGAGAACATTTCAAACCAACTGCTATGTTTTTGTTTTGTTGGAAGAGACTCGAGTCGCATCGCTTCACGAAGTTGGTCACCAATCTCCCATGCACGATCTCCTGGAATGATCCCATCACACACCCAGTAGTTAGAAACATGGCTGTCCTGATCATAGTCCATGGAGTTGTCATGGTTATAATGCAGGTGCGACAGATAGAACCAACAATCTTTAGTTACATTTGGGTTGATATCGTGGCTAACTTGGGCAGCCTCTTTATGTACTAAATTTAAAAGGTCACTGCTCAACCAATAATTAGACACAGGACATGCAGAAAGGAAAACGTGAGCACTTTTCACTTTGTCTGTGATTGTAGGATCAAGTCGAAACCTTCCCCGGAACGTCCACAATACTTTGTTTCTCCAATCAAATGAAGGGACACCAGACGCAGATAAATCAATCTCATGGTCACTTCCGTTGTGAAAAATCACCAAACACCTACTGTCCTTTACGGTTTGGAAGATGAGGTCTGCAACATCAGCTATCTCAGCTCTAGAGCTTTTATCTACCCCGCTGAAATCATCATCCTCATCTTGCTTATCAAACAAAGCCATCACGGATCTGTCGAGCTTTAGCTCCTCTACGATTCTCCTCTGCATTTCTCTCATGCTTTCCCACTTTGAGCAATCCACGTGGATAACTTTGTCAAACTTGGATCTCGCAGACCTGGCTGATTCTGCTATGGCAGCAAGGACAGCAGACGCGCCGAGTCCATACCAGCCATCAAAGTAAATGATATTTTCCACACCACGATAATAGGGTCTATCATCATTGCTCAAATACTGGTTAAGTATCCTCTCCGCGGCGGTTTCAATGCTGTCGTGGCTGATCTCCTGCAGTAAATTAAGCTAATCAGTGTGGGTGACGTGTGTAGAACTCACATTTGAAATGTTTGATTCAGAAGATTATGACACAACAAGGAAAACACTTGTCAGGTGCCACACAACAACAGCGTGTATAAACCTTTTTGGCGACGTGTTTGTGTTGCCCACGATAATAGCCGAACGATAACTGCCATTTTATTTATTGCCTCATCATAATCCCGTGGTACACCTGCACCTACACCCGTTTGTGGTAAATTTAATTCAATTCATTTCAAGTAGGATTTTTTCCAGTATCATTTCTGCCGGGGCTTCATTTCATTGTTTGGATTAAAATTCATTTGCACCAAGTAAGAAAGCGCTCCGTGACATTCCCACCATACAAGTGCCATTGATTTGATATATTAGAACACACTCAGCATTACTGCATGCATGGCGTTGTGATATATAGAACCTTTTGATGAACAAATTAAGGACTCTCGTGTGTCATCTTCAAGGTTACACGAACCGAACTTTACTTTTGTGTTTCTCGAGTGACCGATACGACGGACACGCAGAGCAAACCAACAGATTACCATTCCCAAGATAAACGATAGCAGCAGTTTTAGTACTCCCACTCAAATCTTTTCCACATTAGGCTCTTTCTAGTATTTGGAGACATTGAATGGGATGGATCGATGATTTAGCATCTAGGGGGAATATTCCTCAAATTTATTATCCCACCATCCAAGATAGAATGGTTCGGCTCAAGCAACCAACATATGGATGACCCTTTTCTCTAGGACCATCTCATACAATTACCACTTGGTACGAGCAACCCAACACACTAATTGAAGGGCATTGGTTAGAATATTGCACCCAAAAGTTACGTATGTTTATTGATATTAAAGTGCTATAAAAATATATTTTCACCTTTTAAGTGTTACTTTGAGTGTATATTATTAAACAAGTCTAACCATCAACTCTTAAAATCGAATAGAATACCTCCCTCCAAGACCATTCTAAAGTTGTTTTGACCATTTTAAAATGATTTTATGTGACATGGCGCCATGGCGCCTACAGCCATGTCACGTCCAAGTCATCTAAAAAGTTATGAAATAAAAAATATCAAATTTTTATAAAATTCAAAATTTTCAATTATTTAAAATAAAATCAAAATAATTTTTTATACTGATTTTGAAAATTGAAAAGAAAATTCTGTTTTATTTTTAAAATATAAGAAATAGAAACGTGACGAAAAGTTCAACTTTGTAAATTATGAGAAAATTTGAAAAAAAATCAAAATTTTCTACCAACTCATTTTTCCCAAAGCATTTTTTTCTCAAAATTTTCAAAGTCAAAATTTTTTTGTCGGTCTTTTTATTTTGAAACTTTGGAAAAAGATATTCAAAATTTTGAAAATTAGGAAACATGACTTTTTTCCTAAAATCTCATGATATTTTTTGATTTTTTTTATTTTCTAACTTTTTAGATGACGTGGATGTTACATCGCAGCCATGTGCACTTAGATTTGAGTGGTGAAATTGCTTTGAAACGGTTAAAATCACTTCAGAGTGGTCCCAGAGAGGGTATTATATCCTATTTTAAGAGCTGATAATTAGATTTGTCTGGTTTTAAAGTAGAGTAGGGTAATTTGTACTTAGGTAATAGTTGAGAGATGAAAACACACTTTTTTCAACTAAAAAAATATGGTGGTTTGTACAGCTATTCTAACCTAGCTGAAATTCATGAAAGTTTTTGACACAAGAAACCATTATTTAAATCTTGTGGACCTACGCACATGTAAGGACCTGTACATACTAAACATGGATTGTCTAGCCTTTCAAATGTTAATTTCTTTTGCATGAATTAGGAAAAATCTAATTATTCGCTGGTTGTTATTGTGTTGCTGTCGGCGTTACGGGGCCCAGGGTCCCCTCAACCGCTGGCAAGAAGCCCAACTTGACGCCACATCGCCAAGGACGTGGGAGTTAAGTAAGGGGGCTCACCCCGAGCATTGTTCCACTCGACTAAATCAAGGGGTGCCCCAAATCGTCCCTTAATGGCGTTTCCCGAAGGGCCCAAGGCGACTTGGTCCCCGTCCAGAACGAAACAAGCAGAAGTGATCGGGGGCTCACCCCGAGCACTCGAGCAGGAGTGCTCGTCGGCTCACCCCGAGCATTCGAGCAGGAGTGCTCGGGGGCTCTCCCCGAGCACGCGGAAAAAGAAGTGCTCGGGGGCTCACCCCGAGCCCCCAGGGCGACCCGGCCCCCGTCCGGGGCGCCGAGTGCCTCACCCAGATGATGGAGCAGCCGAGGAGGTGTGCTCAGGGGCCTCCGATCCCGGGAGCCCCGAGCACCCCTTGAGGGCCCCTCCTCAATCCGCGTGGCCCAACAGGTGCATTTAATGCCCGTGTCGGGCACATTTAATGCCTGTGTCGGGTGCATTAAATGCCCTGTCTACTCCAAGTCCTTGCTGACCAGAGGTGGTGTTCTGACCGGTTCCCATCCCCCCAAGTGATAAGCCCTATCAGCTATCAGTCTTGTAGGGGATGGAGAGGTCTGACACCCTTTTTGACTTTAAGGGCTCACCTCCGCGCGCCCATACGCATGCCCTCTGCACCTGGTCCGTGGGGCCAGGGTAGTTGCAGCATAGCCCGTGTCAGGAGACGTCAAGTCTTCACTTTCTGACACACCCTCATCATGATGATCCAGTTCCCAACCAAGGCGTGACCAGCACTGTTCCACTACAGCAAATCTCAACCACCGGCGTGGCTTGCCCATGCCGGGTTTCTTCCGCGACAAGCTTCATGGCAAGATATTTACCTTTCGGCCACTGTGGTGACCCCCGGATATATAAGGGGAGAGCCGCGGCCATGCAAAGGGATCGGCTCTGAGAGGATCGAAGCCGGAGATCTTTTCTTAGACATCCCAACCCTAGAGAAAAGAAGAACAGGAGCATCTGTGCTGCTAGTTCACTGTAATCTCTCCATATATTATCAAATATACTCAAAGCAGGACGTAGGGTTTTACACCTAGAAGGTGGCCTGAAGCTGGGTAAATCACCGTGTCTTTCCTGTTTCCATATCCTGCTAAGCTCTAGCTCCGGCGTAGCTCCGTAGATCTGCGCCTCCCCGGCCGAATCCCAAAGGGGGTCCTTCCGGACCACTGATACCGGCGTTTGTACGTCGACAGTTGCATATCAAAACAAAGACAACATGCAAAAAGTACTCCGAAATGTAAAATTCACATAATTGCGATATATAATACATTTATCATAAGATTTACTTTTTAAAATATGATTTATTTTTCTATAAAGAGAAGTGGTAGTCAATTTGTTATGGGAGATTCCGAGACTCTCGTGAGGGTATGACCAAGGCACCAACCTTGAAAAAAAGCAAACTTTGAATCTCTTCTTGGAACTTATAATCACTTTTCTATTAGCCTACTATAAATATAGGAGTTGACGATGGCGTCGGTGATAGTTCATTCACCGCTCTCACCGCCTGCACGTCTCTTAACAATATCTATAAGAAAAGCACAAAATGGCATAGATATCCCCATAAACAAATTAATTTCAAATTTTCAATACAAACTACGAGTGGGATCACAACGAAGGTCGACCAGACATGGTGTAAGCTGAGCACGGTGGTGGAGGCATGATGCCAGGGAGGTCAGAGCTTTGCTGAGTGTAGAGGCAGAGTTGAGGGCATGGAGCAGGCAGAGCCGGTAAATGTCAACTTGAGCTGGGGTAATGTGATACTCCCTATGTTCATAAGTACTCCTACTTTTTTTTGTTCGAGAATAGATGATGTTTTACAATTTCGAGGTAATTTTACATGGCATTTTCTGCTATGCCCTTTTCTCTTAGTAGATGTTTCAAAGCTTACATATCATACTAAGCACCACTGGGCAAATACCCATTCAAGTAATTAAGGCCCCTAAGGAAGCCAAAGGGTGACCTCTAGCCCGTTTTAATTGTGCGCGCAAGTTGCTATCGGTGACAGTGTAGATAGTTACTACCAGTACACACACTTCTCTGACTTTTTTTGAGAGGGCTCTAAAAAAAAGACTTTTTTTTTAGAGGGACTTCCCTCAGATTGAGGCACCTAAAACACACTCTTGCTTTTCATTCGTGTGAAGCTGGAAAGCGTGCGGTTGTTGAAGTGCGTGCATGCATCGCTTGAAGAGAAAAGGGCATGCACAGAATACCACAGTGTTTAGAATTACTCTCTCTATCTAAAAATGTAAGGCGCGTAAACATTCTAAAATTTATAATTAGATCTATAACATATTAGTTATATTGGTTATGTGATATAAAAGTGATATCATTGGATAGTACTTCGAAAATGAATCTAATGGTACCACTTTTCTGTCACATAACTAAAATATTATATATTTATTGGAAATCTTAGGATACGTGCGCGTCTTATATTTTTAGACAGAGAGAGTAAACTCGTGGCTCTTACTCAACACAAAATGTAGTGATCATTAGGGTTAACATGGTCATTTCAATAAACTCCTCAATCCAATTGTCCAAAGCTAAAATATCAGGTAAATATTAACAGAGGGAGTATATATATCCGTGGGGAAGTACGGACATTCAACTAGTATAGAGAAAAGGAGTTACTTGTGAACATGAGTAGCATTCCACATAACACTACAGCTAGTGCAGGGAAAAAATGAGGAGTATCTTATATAAATTTACAAATTCGACATTCCTATTCATGTATTTTGGTACAAAATTCAATCGGTTGGGCATAACTCGTTGAGGTAGCTTTGGAACTTAGGTCTAGATAACTAGAATAGCTGCCTAATAAAATGTCATATGGCCCTATTAGCACATCTAGTGGTCGACAATCATAAAGGTAATTCAACTCAAACTGAGACTCTGCTCTCTGAAGGATGCTGGTAAGATACAGAACAGTACCATACGAATCATCGTGGATCTCTTTAGAGAAGACCAGAAAACAACGGCAATGGCAGTAAGTTTATCACATGATATACCAGCTGAAGATTAGCTCCTCCAGATCCTGCGCAGCATTATATGTTAATACTTCTTCGACGTTGTCACATCAGGACAGAAACAGAGTTGCAAAGATGTACATGGAAGCAAAAATTTAGAAACAACGATGTGTTCTCTGAACTAAAAGATAGTGGTAATTAAGAAGTAGAACATGAAGTACCTTGTCTAGAGAAGCAACTACCAGCTCAAACAACAGCAAGTCTAACCCATGATCAGCTGTAAGTCCAACAATATCTGGGCGGCAAGATATGTCAGTTCTCCGATATTGTGAAACCAACATGTAATTTGTTTTTCCCTATTTTGATACGAGATGCAGATCGATCCAAATGAAATGTTTGTCGTACCTCAGTAATTAGCAGCCCAACAAGAAACAGAGATAATTTCCAGCCTTCCAAGAGCCTAGCCGATACGTTTGTCGTAGCTCGGCTAAGGAAGTGAACGCAGAGGTCTTCAAGTGAAAGTGCTGTCCATGTTTGTATGGCTCCGAAGAAGGTGCCTCTACTCTTTTGGCATTGGTTTGGCCATGTTGTTTTGCTTTCCTTTGCCTAAAGCAAAGCATGAATGAATCATATACTTTGCTTGCATCCGGAGGTGACAGTTGGGAATATAACATCTTTACCGATTGCTGAGCCAAAGATTGATTCATCCTAAGAAAAAGTGGGGAATTAAAGGACACGATAAAATGAGGACAGTCCTAATATTCCACTGTGTACTACTGTATCTTGAACATGTCACCTAAGCAAAATGCTAATGTGGAGACGTAATTAAGAAGGAAGAGAGAGATACCGTATCCTAATCTTGGCACGGCTCTCAGCGCGGACCCAAGCAAGTTCATTTTTTCTCTCACAAAACTCATTAAATGATAGCTATTTTGATAGTACAACACTGAAATGCAAGCCATTGGAAGAGTTGTACCAAACCATATATTTAATATGTACGATACAACTTAAGATACAGTGCGCTGAGATTGGCCTGATGCATCTGGTACATTTGCACGTGAAAAAGAAAAGAAAAAAAGAGACAGGCTTAGCATCCGGAGGTGACAATTGGTTATATAACATATTTACGGATTGCTGAGCCAAACATTAATTCATCCTAAGAAGAAGTAGGGAATTAAAGGACATGACAAGATGAGGGCAATCTCAATGTTACACTGTTGCACATGCCACCTAAGCAAAATGCTGATGTAGAGGTCTAATTAAGAAGGAAAGAGAGATACCGTATCCTAATCTTGACACGGCTCTTAGTGCGGAACCCAAGCAAGTTTTGATTTTTCTCTCACAAAACGTATTTTAAATGATAGCTTATTTAGATATTCCCTCCATCTCAGAATGGCATATTTTATTTGGTTAAAACAAGATTTTGACAAACGATTACTCTATTAATATATAATTTATGTGATATAAAGTCATAATCATAATTAAGTACTTTTGAATACAAATGTAATATATCAATTTTATGATACATAAACTACATACTAATGGAGTAATATGTATGATATAACTTAAGATACAGTGCACTGAGATTGGCCTGATGTATCTGTTACCTTTGCACATGAAAAAGAAAAGAAAAAAGGAGACAGGCTTAGCAGCAGCTTACGAGATGCAGTGAGCAATCCATGATCCAATGAACTTTTGGCCCACAAAACTTTTTGTAGCATCCTACCCTTGGTGGCGGTTAAAACAAGAAACTGGTGATGCAGACGAGAAAAGAACAGAGGTGGGAACCAATTCATGATACACTTCAATCTTTCCATTCCACGGTCACTGTTGGAGTGCTGTCCGGCCTGTGTTAAGCTTTCGATATATAATTGCAGCGCTATGAATAAAAGACAGTTTCCCCCAAGTTGTATTATAGATGGTATTCTAGATTCAGTCTCCACCAAACCCTAAAACCAAACGCTCGTACCTTAGTGACCCAACCCGCCGCCACCGCTGCCGCTCGTCGTCACCGATCGCCCGGGCTGCTGCGCTCGGGGAGAAGAAATACCTGTCCGACTTTGCTTAATCTGCCCTTTCCCTCACTTGTGCTAGCTGATGGACGCCTGCCATGCCAAACTGGGTATTAGTTCGTATATGAAGATGTAAAATAAACAAGCCACCATGTCATTTGTGTCTCCTCGGTATGTCATGGAATTCATTCCAAAGCAATACTCCATCTGACCTAAAAATTAAGTAGTTTTAAAATTTAACCATCAATTTATTCAAAAATATGTTTCTTCAAATAAAAATAATATATTAAATTACAAAAATATATTTTAGGATGGATATAGCAATATCAATTTGTAGTTTTGAATTTTGGTCATTTTTCTATATTGATGGGCAAATTTGAAAATGTTTGACGGCCTAAGATTCTAAAACTACTTAAATCGGAGACACAGTGTATAGGTTCTAAGCAATAATATGACTAAGAAGAATCTTAAGTACCTTAATTGCAGCTTTGATTGCTACCTATAGTAGCAAATTAGCAGTGAGCTACTCGTACGTTGTTACAAGAGCGTATTAGTTACCTTTGTAGCTTTTGCCAATGGCTTGTGTTTGGGCGCTGAGGACCTGGGGTGCTTAATTGATGCTTTCATAAAGCATGTGTGGTTCTTTGCTTGGGGTTGGAGCTAAAGAACAAAGATGAAACCCTGCTAAATTGACTGCAAATGCAATCTATCCAGCTCCCGACTCTCCAGGTAAAAGGAATATATAAAGTGAAGCATTTGCCATCGGGATGGGGACTGAGAGTAGAGTCGAGCACAGCCACTACTTCCAATCCAACCTAGCTCAGTACACCACTTCATGTCATTCCCAACCAATTAACCCGGCCAATTGATCCAGCAAGCACAATCTGGTGGACACAAAATCAGCAAGGCGGAGGAACTGAAGCAAATTAAGGAGAGGGGCAGGCAGGCATGAAAGGAGTTAGGGACGCTCAACATCAAGCTAAATCGGTGCCTCTCGACTACTCCAATCCATGCAGCTAACTAAGCGTGAACACATACACACATCCATACATTCACAGTCACACAAGTATCCGGCAACAATATACATTATTTGTTCATTCACAGACGAGGCTGCCAAATCGTGCAGATTAACCACAGCTTAGAAGCAATGTAGAGGAACTCGTAAAGCTACATTCCAGGTATCATCCCCAATCGAGCAACAGTCAACAAATTAAATAAGATCTGGGAGAAACCGGCCGGATCAGAGAGAGCTGTAGTCCAGAGGAGGGCTAAGGGGGTGTTTGGTTGGACTTTCAGCAGTTTTTCACTGAAAAAAGCTGCAGCCTAACCAAACGGCCAGCTTTTCAGCAGCTTTTGCCAACGGTAGCTGTGAGCTTTGCAATGCAATTTCAGCTGTTTGGAAAACCTGCCTTCTGCTAGCTTTTTGCAATGTGCTGAAGTTTCAGTGTTCAATTTCTAAAATATTATAGATGGTTTGGATCAACTAAAAGCCATATGTTCACTTTCCTATATCCACAGCAGCTTTTCTAGACAGCCAGCTAACAGCAGCTTTGTCAACAGCCACAGCCCAACCAAACAGGCCCTAAGCATGGCTGCTGCACGTGTAGACGAGCTAGAGAAAAATTAAAGGGGCAGCTGTCGGTTGTACCATGTACTAGTACTGTTGTTTACTCCTTCGATTTTAAAATAAATATTCTACACTAAAATACATAAATAAAAATTTTAAAAAATATACTATTAAATTATTTTTCATAATAGATCTAATGATATTATTTTTACCTAACTAGAAAATCGAAATAGTTATTTATATATCAGTTATCAAAGATTAAGAAGTTTAATTGCATGTTTTCTAAAAAAAACATGTGTTTTAGAGTGGAGCGAGCAAGAGACGTAACTAAAGCATGCTAAGAAAAAAGTACAAATACAACAAACTTACATTTGATTGTATATAGGACCAACCACTCTGTCACCTGGTATTTGCACGTTTCATATGTTAGAATCTCAATTCGATTAAGTCCGACTATACATTTTGAACTGCAGAAAAGACACAGGAAGCGGAACACGCGATTAAAGGCGGGCAGAGCCGAACTCGATCTTTGTCACTCAGGCATGCCCTCTCCATGTTCATATAGCTTGACGATGATCATATTTTATAAGCCGATCTTGAAAAATATTTATCTATTCCTGCATGAAAAATACTATGTTCTAAAATAATATGTGGATGATGACTTTGATTCGATGATGATTGTGAGATTGATGGAATGTAAGTTGGCTTAATTTAACATGGAGTAGGGAATCTCAAGGAAAGTGATTAGATATGGCAGGTCACGGCTCCTCTAGATTAAACACGCATGCAAGGACGACTAAACAAACTTCCACTCGTGTGCCGTACTAAAATTATATCAACCACGGTCTTAAACTTCCACTCGTGTGCCCTGTGCCGTACAAAAATCATATCAACCGCGGTCTTAAACTTCCACTCATGTGCTGTACTAAAATCATATCAACCACGGTCTTGAACTTCCACTCATGTGCTGTTCTAAAATCATATCATCCACGGTCGTGTCTAAGACGGATTGAACCCATTACCCTATCAAGTTATTATACTTTGAACTTCTACATGAGGTACGTATTATCAGGTTGGGCAATAACGTTCAACGCCAGTGAAGTGCATTAGCACGCCTACACATGCAAGCTGGAGTGGCGGGCTTATGAGCCCGGGCTAACAACTTGTGAAATGCTAATCGGATGGAGGTATAATATATGAAAATGAGGGAAAACGTTTTGTACTCGATCTGACCATGCCTCGCATCTAAGAAAGTGCAGATGATATCATGGTTTAGGGTTTCTATGGGTAAAGTGATACGACTTCTACAGTGTTAATAAAATTGTGAGTCACGTCTCTCTCTTGGATTCGAGGCTACGGAAGCCTATCGAGTGTTCTTCCATTATACGAGTGAATTTAAAAGCTCTTAAAAAATATCTTTTCTATAAAAACCCTTGAAACTTGGATGATTACGGCGATGATGGTACAAGATATATAATGATAGATTATCAGGTGATCACTCGTTGTTGTATGCAACTGTGCTATAATATGGGCTTGCTGGGTGCGAAAGTACTCAATCTTATTATTAACCCTCCCTTGTAGTGGGAACGACGAGGTGGACATATGTTAACGGGTCAGCTTCCTATTGCTTCAGTTGTGAAATCAGAAATCCCTCTAAGAACCTTTCTCTAAGATTTTAAGTAAAGTTGGTCATAACTATTTCTCCGTTGCATCACTCTAATTTGGATCATTACTCCGGACAGCGTGGCTTTCTCGCATAATAATCGTATAGCTGGTGTTATTGCTAAAAAGTGAAATTTCATATATTTGAGAATTATAAATTTTAAAATCTAGAAGTGCTTCTATACTCTTCTAACCTAATTTTTGCACGATTTTTAAAGCGCTGCACTGATCTCAAAGCAGCAGCTAGTGTTCAATGGGCTGGCCCATATCCAAAACCCGCCCACGCGCGCCCTCGCACCACCCACCCGACGCCTCCCTCGCACGCCGCCGCGCCCTGCCGCTCCCGTGCACCGTCGCCTCGCGCGCCGCCGCGCCCCTGCCGCCGCCCTCGCTCCCCTGTCGCCCTCACGCGCCGTCGCAGCCCTTGCACGCCGCCGCGCCCTGCCGCTCCCGTGCACCGCCGCCTCGCGCCCCGCCGCCCACGCACGCCACCGCGCCCCTGCCGCCGCCCTCGCGCGCCGCTGCCCTCGCGCGCCGCCGCGCCCCTGCCACCGCCCTCGCTCCCCGGTCGCCCTCGCGCGCCGCCGCCCTCACGCGCCGTCGCCCTCGCGCCGCTGCCGCGCACGCCCTCACGCGCCGCCGCCCTCGCTCCCCTGTCGCCCTCGCAAAGCATCAGGAGAGCTTGGGTTGCTTTAGAGTTGAAAACATGCGGAAACAAAAATACGGCACACTGCCTGGATGTGGCCGCCATCGCCGTAGCATGGAGACGGGGCACCGCGGAACTCGTAGTCCGCTTGGATGTGGTCGCCGTCGCCGTGGCCGCCGCCGCAGGTAGAGGGGTTGCCGCGGTGGATTGGATGTGCTCGCCATCGCCACCGCAGAGAGAAGGGTCACCGCGGTGGATCGGGTGTGTTGCCGTCGTCGCCACACGGGGACGAGTCGCCTCAGAAGGAGAGGAGGCGATGTGGAATTTGTCGCTGGAATTGCTGTGACGGCGCGTGAGGGCGACGGCGCGTGAGGGCGGCGGCGCGCGAGGGCGACAGGGGAGCGAGGGCGGCGGCAGGGGCGCGGCGGCGCGCGAGGGCGGCGGCAGGGGCGCGGTGGCGTGCGTGGGCGGCGGCGCGCGAGGCGGCGGTGCACGGGAGCGGCAGGGCGCGGCGGCGTGCGAGGGAGGCGTCGGGTGGGTGGTGCGAGGGCGCGCGTGGGCGGGTTTTGGATATGGGCCAGCCCATTGAACACTAGCTGCTGCTTTGAGATCAGTGCAGCGCTTTAAAAATCATGCAAAAATTAGGTTAGAAGAGTATAGAAGCACTTCTCTTACATGTATTATTAATTCGTGGGACAATCTTTTATAAGTGTACCTGAAGTCCTGTCTGTTAGATCCATTTCAGTGGAGAAATAACGGCGGGAGTAGAACTGCTAGCTGTTTTTTGGAAAGCATGGGGGATCCAAGCATTGGTGCTGCTGAGTTTTGCACTGCAGGTCACACTCCTCATCTTGCCGGATATCCGTTGGTGCAAAGACTCGTTCGTGCTTAAGGCCATCGTTTGGTCAGCATACCTGCTGGCAGATATGACGGCGATATACGCCCTCGGCCACGAACAATCGGCAGCTCGGCCGAGCACGAGCTTATGGCGTTCTGGGCGCCGTTCCTGCTGATGCACCTTGGCGGCCAGGATAACACCATTGCCTACGCCATCGAGGACAACCGGCTCTGGATGCGCCACCTGCAGACTTTTGCCGTGCAGGTCCTGGCAGCGGCCTATGTCCTCTATGGATCTTCTTCCATCCTCCGCGCCCGACCTTGCTCCGTCTAGCCACCATCCTCGTGTGCTTGGTTGGTGTTCTCAAGTACGGGGAGAGCTCAAGTGCGGCAGCGACTGCACGAGTTTTAGCCTATCGGCCACGAGCTACAATGATTTTCGGCATGAGGTCCCGATACTTCGTCCGTGCCATCTGTAAGGTACAGCGAACGGAAGGCCTACTATTCTTAGCTTACACACTGTTGAGACATGTGAAGATTGACTATAATGCTTACCGTTTTGATGATGGTGAGGAAATCTTCCAGGCGCAGCTCTCAGACACGTGCCTCCTCTTGTCTCGTTATGATGGACAATTCGCTAAAAAATTAAAATGACTCTGTTTGTAAAAAAAATCGAATTGAAAACCTCACATAGCTCGACTAATTTAGAGAAAAACCAGACAAAAATCTCGACACATGGATAAGTTACCTAGCTAAGTTAGGTCTCAGGCAAGCTACCTAACTAAATGGACATCCAGTTTGATTTTCCTTGTTGATTTTCCAACATAACGAAATGACCCACCAAGAAGAAAGGCCCACGTGCAGTGAACAGGGTGAACCAACGGAACTAATATGTCCATTTCAGAATGCTACAGAAGAAAACCCACATGTCGCCGCTAGATTGACTGGGACCAAATGAGTAACGCTTGCTTTTTACCTTCTGTATGTTTCAGATACCTGACCAAATCAAGAAAACAAATATTCCAGAACGGTGATAATAACAGAGAGGTAATAAAAGTGATTCCAACGAAGATTGGCAATAAAACTCAATCAAGAAAATTAAGAACTTGATAAAACAGAGAAGCGGTTCTTTGAAAAATAACCTAAGACTAACTTTGGTCGCCCGCATCACTCTCCCGGGCGGCTCGGGCAAAAAAAAACCCTAGCCGCCGCCGAGCCTCCTTCCCCCTCCTCCCTCCTCGCCGCCACCGAAGGAAGCCGCCGGGCGAAGCCCGCGTAGCGGACGGTGGCGGCGGGGCCTCTTTTGGCCGGCGGCGAGGGTTGAAGCCGGCGTGCTCGCACCCCTCTGGACGCCCAGATCTAGAAACACACTTATCAAGTTGAGGAAAGACGAGGATCACCTTGACGTAGTCCTTAGAAAGGTGAAAATTCTTGAAGCAATTTCCATTGAACTTGACCGGATATTTGAACAGAACGAACACATGTCATTAATTATCCATTGCCTCCACGGCGCCGAGAAACCCAATCGCTCTAAGGCAAGAAATTAAATCTCAGTCTTTAGACAGATCCAATTCATACGCACGGAAGAAGGCCTGGCTCGGGTCCTTTCCTTGCCAATCTGCCATTAACTGGGTTTGATCCAAAAACGCATCATCAACGATCGGTACATATTTGTACGGAAAATTAACATCTGAAGATCTGAACGCGACGATCAATCTCTCCCTCTCTCAAGTGTGAAAAGGAGAAGTACTGCCGTACGTACCTGCAGCCTGTAGCTGGTCTGAACTTCGTCACTCAAATTCCACGGTCGCACTTAATACATCCATCAATGGACTGATTTGATGTGATGCTCACTCCAAATGTTATGGACCGTCGATCGCTCGATCGGACGGCCGGAAACCCCTCGCTTAATTTCGCTGATCCTCTTGTTACGCTACATGCATCCATGGTCCACTGTCGCTGCTCTGGATGTGAATATGATCATGACATGAAGATGAATGAGCACAACGAGTAACCAGCAACAACCACACGAGACCATTTGTAATCCTGATCCATCAGCCGATTAATTGCGTGCATGTATGTATATATCAGCTACCTAGCTGCTCTCTCTCTCTCTCTCTCTCTCTATCTCTCTCTCTCTGCTTGCCTCTTCCTATCGGGATCCATGGAGATCAGGACGGCTCTTGTCATGACCATGGCGGCAGTGGCCGCCGTCGCTGTTGTCCGGGTGGCCGTGGCGGCGACGAGCTACACGGTGGGCGCGCCGGAGGGGCTGTGGGACATGCAAACCGACTACGCCGAGTGGGTCGCCGCCAGGACATTTCACCCGGCGATAACATCAGTAAGCTATAATTATAATACTAAAGTTTTAATTCAACTTCCAGAGGTGGCTGCTCACAGCTCGCCCCGTACGGTGTTTAGTTCGCAGCCACGCCTCAGCTAAGATTCATTATCTATGCCATACATATAGACGGAGGTTAGCAACGTTTTCTTAAATGTGCCCAAGTGTGTCGTGCCAATTTGTTGGACTAACCTTAGTTAGACTAGTTTGGCAAAAAACAAGCATGTTTGGTTCGCTGACAATTGAGCCATAATAGTCTTTTCGGTTGACCACTAAGGTTTGCCTCACTTTGGGGCGAATACTTCGGGATAGTTAAGCTTAACCATGTTTAGACTGTTATTTAGTTTGTAGCCATAACTTAGTCAAAAATCCTCTTCCGATATATAGCTGGGCCAATCTTGTATGTCATGTACTCAAAGAATGGCGCAACATTAATTCTAGCTAAAGCCCGCACATTTTTACAGAAATAATAAAAATAAATTTAGTCATGTGCCGCAACAGTTTCTATGCAACGCAAACTGATTTTGAATTAGAAAAAAAAAGGCATATAAATAACGAAACTACAAAAGTAATCATATGGAATATATTGTAAACCCTAAAATAAGATTATAAAAATCGTGAAGAGATGGTCTCACCAATCAGGAAATTATTTTTAATGGATAAAAGATAGGATGACAAATAGACCATCACTATTAACTCAAATATCTATAGAAATAAAGATACATCGGTGATTTCGTTTAATAACCTTAAACAGATTTTACAAGAAATATATGGCACGATGACAAGACTAGGCTTTGAACCAAACGACTCTATCTGACCAACCAAAGTGCGGCCCTTAATTACCTCCGTAATTTCCCTGTTGTTGTTGTTGTTGTGAACTGCATGTGCAGCGTTCACCTACTCGCGGGAGCTGCACGACGTGGTGGAGGTGGGCAAGGCGGGTTACGACGCCTGCTCCAGCGCCAACAACATCTCCGCCTTCCGCTCCGGCAACGACGTCATCGCCCTCACCGCCGTCGGCACCCGCTACTTCCTCTGCGGCCTCACCGGCCACTGCGACAGTGGCATGAAGATCCGGGTCGACGTCGTCGCCGCCGGCTCCGGCCCCGCGGCAGCGCCGCCGGCGAGTTCGTCCGCGGGCTCTGTCGGCACGGCCGCAGCGGGGAGCGTCGTCGTCGTTGGCCTTGGCGCCATAGTAGTACTGCAGGCTCTCATGGGCAGCATGGCCTTCTGGTAGCGTACGTACGTATCTGCTGTGTATGTCCGCACGTATGCTTTTGTACGGTTGCTTGTGATCTTTTTCCAGTGTGATTTTTAAAATTTTCTTTGTGTCAGCCGTGAAGACAAGTATACTAGGGAAATTATCCACGCTATGAGAAAATTTCTCTTCTAATTGGACGTGAGAATATACATAATGGATGCTATATCAGCTCAGAATTTCAAAGCATACTAGCAAAGTGCCCGAACAATGTGCGGAAGCCTAATCATTGATTAAAAATATTAGCTAAACAAAACACACAAATTGAGAGTGACAATCACAACCGACGTTTCCTAAAATGGTCTACATGTTAGTCACAAATTAGTGGAAGAGCAAAATCTTTGAGAGGTAAGGATGAGAGGATTCCTTAAGATTAACATTCTGGTGGATTAGCTATTTAGCTAGGCCAGTAATAGTGAGAATAATTATGTCATTATTATATGAGTAATTTGAGGACGGTCTAATATTTGTTCATATCCACTGGACAAGAAATTACAAAATTGAACTAAAGGTTAAATATCTTAACCTAATTCATAATTTTTATATTGTTTAGTAATTCCGCGCTTGCAGGGCATGTGGCAACTAACGTAATTAAACTTAACTACAGTATGTTTTGATCCAGAATTAAAAATTATTGCTGAGAATTTCCAAGCTAAGTGCACAATACATAGTTATTAACATGTACAATGACTATCAAAAAAACAATGACTCAAATCCTCGCATGTCAAAAAATAACCTAGGAGAACGGAGATTATGTGATTTGTAACAACGTGCTGAGGCCAGATCGGTAATGAATTACCTAGGAGATGAAAATTTGATTTTGCAATATTATCTACAGGCTTTAATTGTCACTAAATGAATTAAGAAAATTAAGACATAACTAGAAACTGGGATAAATGTCTCATCATTTTTATAGCCGTTGATTAGAATGAATGAGTAGACGAGGTGATTAGTATCTCAACCTAACTCGTACTTATGTTATTAGTATAGAAGTATAGATATAGACTGTCTCTTTCCTGAGAGGGTTTAGCCTATAAAATATATATTTTATTTTTAATAGATAAAGGAGATTACTCCCACAGCTGCATTTCGAATGCACGCAGTCAAGAAAAAATTATTACAGAGTTTTGCAACGTAAGATGACGGAAAACATCATAAGAGTGCGGAAAAGAGGCAGCACAGTACGGTGAACGAGAACATGCCACGGCCCATAATTGACAAATGATCATAAGTAGTACACTTGTGCTAACAAAAGTACCGCAAGGACATCATTTGCAGGACACCAGATTAAGTTTGCTTAACTTGATATGGCTGCAAGAAGTCCATGTGTTTGACTTTGCATGAGCGACCTCGAAAAGTATCGGTGCAGCTGATCGATCGATCTTATCAACTAACAGACCTGAATTGACCTGCCAACGGCCCGTCTATCTACCTATATAGCTTTTGAAAATATGTAGCTAATCAAGCCCATCACTCTCATGGTTCAGTTCATGGTCTGTTTGATTTGCTATCGCCGCGTCATAAGCACGGGTCACGCATGGTTCAACTTGATCAAAAAGTTATAAAAAAGATTGAACTACTAAGTTCAAGATTCAACTTAAAAGTATAATTGGAACATCTAAGATTTGCTTTAAAAGTTATTCTTTTTTAAAAGAAGCATCCGCAGGTAGTTGGTCATGTAGTCATTTCAAGACTTGTAACACATGTGTCGCGGGCTCAAGCGCTAAGTTAAGGGTCTCTTTGCAGGAACTTTACAGAAAACATCTCAATTTTCGTAGAAAACGGAAAAAATTCTCGTGAATCAAGGAGATCCTAAGACCATAGCGAAGAATATAGACAAATGCAGCCCACAGTTCGTGTGTGAATGCAACTCTAATCACTAGCCAATGCGTTCGTAAAGAAAAACGTTCAAAAGTTTCACTAGCCAGTGTCAAAAGAGCCAATGCGAGCATCTGGCTTCCTATGGTTTGAGTATAGGTTTTAGTTTGAGTTGGGCTGCGCTAGCAATTGTACCACGTAGCCATGTTTAACCTAGTTAGGTGAGGTAATTTTTAAAGACCCAGCATTGGGCCCAAGCTTCACCCAGCTAAGCCTATAGCCATGTTCAATTTGTTGACAAGATTTGCCACACTCTTCGATACAGTTTTTGTGACGGTTAAATCGACGCCGCACTTGTAGCATTTGACTAACAAATGAGCTCATTACAGATGAGGCAAGAGGCTATAGAAAATTATAGCATGTAATGTCATGGTAGCGTGGCTTCGAACCAAAACGCTTATTACGGAAGTTAAACTAACGGCGTAGAACTGTGATCGATACTCCCTCTGTCCAAGAATGTAAGGCATATTTGATTCGTTAAGACAAGTTTTTGACCAATAATTACTCTATTAATATGTAGTTTATGTGATACAAAATCATAATCATAAGAAAATACTTTTGAAGAGAAATCTAATGATATCAATTTATGTCACATAAATCGCTTATGAATAAAGTAATTGTTGGTCAAAGTCTTGTCTTAATAAATTGAAATACGCCTTACGAGGGAGGGAGTATATTATAGCAACAAAAATGCACAACCACGGGCTCCTCCATTGACTCATCATCGGTCTCTTTCACTCTTTTGCGATTCTCTCTGCATTCAGTGGGTCCTAACCCGTCGATTCCCACGAGTCATTTTAGAGTCACGTAATTTTATCTTTGATTTTTCTAGATCAAGTGCTCTAATTTTTCCCTCCGGCAAGTTATTCATCGAGTGTTTCTGTAAAACCTGATTCAGTTGGGTGACAACGACGGCATCCTAATACTATCCACACTGAAATCACACACTTTTTGAGTGAATACAACAAGTTGCAGCACGTACGGTCAACGACTCATAGTGACAAAACACCATTTGTACTAATCAGCTAGCAGCCTATAAAAAACATTAGTTAACTGCGATATTGATGAATTAACAGGTTGGTGAGTTGCATCCGGGTGAAAATATTAATTACATAATGATTACTAACACGTTTAGGGCGGTGGGTACACCGATCCGGATCGATCGATCGAGAAGCAACCGCCATGCCTATCCATGATTATTTAAGGGGTTAACAAACAATCATAATCTCCTATATATACCTAAACAAATAGCCTCCATTAACGTATTTTTCCAGAGCTGTGATGAAGTCACGTCATCCCATTTTCTTTCAGCATTTATACGAGCTTTGAGTAGTCGAGATCTGTTGTCGTTGGGTCCTCACTAGAGTGTTACGAGCTGGGCTGATTTACTTCTTCCTCTCACTTCCCGGATGCGTTCCTCTTCGTCTTCCGTCTCTAACTGGCGGCGGCGAGCGGCAGTTCTTGAAAAAGTTGTGGGCATGCGAGGAGTCAAGCACGAGAAAGCTTGAGGGGTCGGCCGTGATGCCTTTTATTCTCCTTCTCCAGCATCGCGCTCACTCCATAGCAACCAGTCGCGCCACCGCCACCCCTTCCCAAAGCCATCTCCCTCTCTATTCAGGGGCTGCTCCCGCATCTCCCCTCCTCCTGGTTGCATGGCGCGCGAGAGCAGGATGAGACCGGGCCAAATGTGTAGCAGCGGCGTCTCCTGCCCAGGTGCCCCGTCACCGTCCGATCGAAGACTCAACTGCTTCTTCCTCTTGCATACTGCGTCTCCAAATCCTCCACCACAGTTAGTAGATATCGATCAGGTTTATTGCAGCCAAATAACCCCCTCGAGTCATCATAGATCCCACTGTTGCCACCGCTCATGCATCTTTTTCCTTTTCTTTTGTAAGAACCCCTCATATGTTTGTTAGCCCCGTCCTCGCAAGGTGCTCCAAATGTTCGGCGTGAATCGAACTTAGGGCCTCTCTTGATTCGCAGGTGCTTCATTCAAAGTTATTCACACTGTGAATCTTGATTTTGATTTAGGTGCGAAAAATGCGGTGGATTGACTTGAACTGATTTGGTTCTTGGTTTGTTTGGGCAGGTTGACTACCTGCGAGGCTCTACGACAAATACAGAGTTACTAATATGTTCTGTTGCCAGATATAACATGCTACTTTATCACCAATTAAAGGGTGGTGGGTAGTTGTTCCCCTGTTTGTTGTCACAGCTCTGGTACTTATCTTTGCCGATTGATGCATGCCTAATCTTCCCCTCCTGCACATCGTTTTAAGTAGCAGGCGGATTCCCATTCAATACGACCTGGACAGCACACTAGCAGCTAAGTTGGAAAATAAGGGCCTCGGTGACCCGGTCCGCCTTTCTTTTACTATTCATTCTGTACATGTATTGCCATGCATGCTTATTTTTCTCTGTTTACTACAACTCAGTGTTATACCAATAGGTTCTTCGATAATAGATTGAAAGAATCTAAGGTAACAGCTAAGGGGGATAAATAAGAGATTAACAAAAATATAATCTAAAATTATTTTTCTACACAGTATTCTAAAACACTAAACAGTCCTAAGTAAAATGTAGCATGCTAGTGATCATCTGTGATAAGAATTTCACATCTCGTACAAACAGATCGAAAAACCATCGAAGATAACGTTTTTTCACCAATCTGTGAAAGACCCTGTGTGCAGCAGTGCCACCACGAACCGCCACCATGCTGATAAAATACGAGCGAGTTATCCCAGCACCGCCACTGTTTAGAGGAGTAAAGATAACATTTAGTGCGTGTAATAGGAAGGCACCAGCTACCTAGCAGCCTAACACGTACATAATCAATTGAGGATATATAAACATGTTGATGTTGGTGCGTGCATCCAGATCGATGGAGTACGTAGACAGCTTCCCATCCTTGATTATTTAACGGGTTAACAATAATCATTAATCTCCAGAACCGGTCGATTTGTCGACGACTTTATACACTCCATCATCTCCATGTCTAGACGCATGAGCTAATCGAGTCGAACATTAGTTTGACAAAGTCGTAAACGTATACAGCGCCCTACTCCCTCACCTGATCGATCACGCGCTTGCTTAATTTCACATGACATTTTCCAACCATCACCTATATATATCGCACACTACCATCGAGCTTACAACACACCATTTCGATCGCTCTTCCACCTCGAATCATCTCATCATTCCAAGCTAGACTTTGGATCATCTTCTCGGTTACTAGCAGCTATCTAGTGAGCAATCCATGGCGGCCAAGGCTCTCCTCGTCGTCGCCGTGGCGGCGGCGGCGTTCCTCGGGACGGCGCTGGGCGCTACCTACACCGTTGGCGCGCCGGGAGGGTCCTGGGATGTCAAGACCGACTACGCCCAGTGGGCCTCCGGCATCAGGTTCCAGGCCGGCGACGAGCTCCGGTTCCAGTACCCCGCCGCGGCGC
This sequence comes from Stipa capillata, assembly GCA_019208055.1. NCBI lineage: Eukaryota > Viridiplantae > Streptophyta > Magnoliopsida > Poales > Poaceae > Stipa > Stipa capillata. The sequence goes on along the minus strand of JAGXJF010004783.1, from coordinate 139,975 downwards.
ACAGCGTGGTGGAGGTGAGCAAGGCGGGCTACGACGCCTGCAACGGCTCCAGCCCCGTCGCCACGTACACGACCGGCAACGATACCGTCCCGCTCACCGCCGCCGGCACCCGGTACTTCATCTGCAGCGTCCCCGGGCACTGCGCCGGTGGGATGAAGCTCCAGGTGAACGTCCTGTCGCGGCCGCCGATGCGGTGCCGGGGGCGAGGGATCCGTCGGCGGTGCAGCCCGGATACTGCCCCGTCGAGCAGCTCGGCGGCGACGCCGGCTGGTGTTGCGTCGTCCGTGGTGGCGGCGCGACTCGGCCTGGGCGCCGTCGTGGCTGGTCTCATGCTCCTCTACTAGAGTCAACAACGACGGCAGAACTGTGCTGACGCTAGCTATTTTCAAGTTTATTTTTTGTGAGACGTGATTGAATGATTGATCGTGCAAGTTTTCTTTTATTGAGTGCATCAATTTTTTTTGTTTAATGTAATTAAATTCGTTGTTTTTTTGAGTAAATTATAACTGTATTTGTTAATAGGAGTAGCAAATATATCTGGATACAATTCGTCTGCCTAATGTGCGGGATCCGTCCCGAAAGAAGCACGCATCTTCCTATGAACTGTTGGTTCTCCAGACAGGTTTGGAAGAAAATTGGCCAATGGCGAAATAGACAAATCATTTTTCGGCGTCTTTGAACTTTGTAAGGATTTCCCGCTTGTGGCGAGATGCTAGAGCAACGGTGTCGAGCGCCGACAGATAGAGAGATTCCGATGGAGTGGGTGACCGCTAGTTAGAACATTTGGGTGGCGCGAAACAGAAGAATTTTTGGATCTGTATATCGCGTTTTCGATGGTCTCGTATCCTATGCCTGCTAGAAATTATGGCTTGAGTGAAACAACAAACTTTAATCACGTCTATGGCACGATCCAGTCAATGGCGTTCAAAACCTTGGAGGATATTTGTCAGCGTCCGCTAGGTTTCAATTGGTAGGAAGGTGCCCGACTAGACTTTGTTCTAGTCATTGTGCGTGGCGCACGCCATCTTAAAATCTCTAAATAGTTTTTATATATTTCTTCTTCTTCTTCTCTCCGTAAATACTTTTTATTTTTTCTTCTTCTAAGATCATGAGCAGTGGTCCCGTCATGTATTCGAAAAAGAAATATGTAAATCGCTCGCTGCAAGACATTGCCCACAACATCTAAAGGATGTCGCATGCAGAAAAAGAGCTTCATCTCTCGGTGTTATACTCATCATATAACGACTAACATATTGTAATTGTTGTAGTATATAAATGAGTAGTTTGTCTAGCGGCTTTGGCGCATCACCGGAAACAGCCAAACGTATGAACTTGTATGTCCCTAAGTTATTCTAAGTTCTAATAGAATCGGCGGAGCTCCTTCCTGACTTTTCGAGGAAGAAACGTGTGCCCTAGTTATTTTCGACTTATATATATCTTCGTCTCTAACCTACCAACATTACAAGGCAGAGCCACCAGCCCACTTTCCTCTCCTTCACCGTCTCATCGCCCTTGTCTCTGCCAACTCCGGCTAAGGGATGCATGCAGATGATCGGTCACAGCCCAGACACGTACGTCGCATGCATGCCGAATTACAAATCACTCCTGCAATTTTATTTTATTTTGAAAAATATACGAATCACTGGATACACACGCTCAATGTCTCAAAGATCGAGTCATGCACGAGTGACCAAGTCCGCATTATTTGACGATATCCTTCCCGGCGACTAAGTACTCCATCTAATTTGTGATCGATCTCTCCGATTCCAGACTCGAGCTTACATATACATCTCGGCTTCTGATCGACCTTAGCTGCATATTAATGGTGAGATCGTCTCCGCTTGTCCTCGCCGCCATGGTCGCGACGGTGGCGTTCGCGGCGACGGCGTACGGCGCCAGCTACACCGTCGGCGAGCCCCGGGGCTCGTGGGACCTGCAGACCAACTACACCGCCTGGGCTTCCTCCATCAGCTTCCACCCGGGTGACCAACTCGGTAATTAACTAACTAACGAACCACCTTATCATCCTCTGATTCGTCTCCAATGGCGCTAGAATACCCTCACGATTCCAAGAAAGAAGACGAAGAAATGTTTCTTTGACATCGTTATGCTCTTAGGTGTAAAACGGAGGGAAACGAGAGAGAGAGAGCAACACGCCTGTATTAATCACAATGGATTGCTTAAGTACATGTACAAGGTGTTGAACTAATCAACTATGCACTGAACTAACCAGCTACAAAGGAGGAAGAGAGTGGGGCGCAGCCCACGTAGTGCATGGCACTGCACGTATGCATGCTTGCTAACATTAGGTTTTCACATATATATTGGCACTGGGAATTGGTGGTGAGCAGAGTTAGAGACCGTGCTAGTGTCCAAAATGGCGCTGATCGAGTTAACCAGCTTTTGACTAGGTTAATTGACTTCCATAATATATGCTTAATGTGATGCAGTGTTCAAGTACTCGCCGGCGGTGCACGACGTGGTGGAGGTGACCAAGGCGGCTACCTCTCCTGCTCGCCGTCCAGGAACATCTCCGCCCTTCGGACCGGTCAAGACACCGTCCAGCTCGACAGCCCCGGGAGGCGCTACTTCATCTGCGGCGTGCAGGGGCACTGCGCCGCCGGCATGAAGGTGCAGGTCAGGGTCGTGTGCGACAGCTCGTCACCGGTGTGTGAACGGCGCGCCTGGGGTGAACGGCGCGCCTGGCGCACCAGGTGGCATCATCTGCTAGATGGCTCGCCGACGACCATCATCAGCACCACCTCCTACAGTTCAGCGCCGGGATCTTCAGGCAGGGCCACTATCTCTGTTGCGCTTGTCATGGCTGCTACAGTTCTGTTGCTTGGCCTTATGGTTTAGTTGATTAGACCCTGGTTGCTTTTGTTTTACAAAATTTAATGATAAAACTTCCTCTCTCAATTTCTTTTCGATAAACTATCCTTTCTCTTTTTTGAGTTTGCAAGATTGATACCAACTGTTTATCTTGTAGTATGACAGAATAACTCAATTTGTGAAATTAGAAAAGGAAAACATGAGGCTGAATTTGTCATTGTTGCTACAGAAAACAAGAACGGGGCATTCTTCCTTTCTCCAGAAAAATTATTTTGTACAGTCATTCAGGGGTAGTAGGTAATAGCCTCTATAGAGCACCACAAATGTCAGCATTCTCCTCATCAGCATAAACTAGCACATGAGAACGATAGTCTAATATGAATCAGAGATTATGCCAACCAATGGATCGAACAACTATGCTGTTTTAAGTTACTATGATTTCACGCAGTTTAAAACGATCCAAGCATTACGCAACGGGTGGGCATGCTTCGCTGTCCTTTGAGGTGTCGACTTCAGAAGGCGGCATAAACTGCCACATTGGATATCCTGGGTAACCAAAAAAGGGCATCATCAGTTTCTGCCCCGCAGCTTGCCCGTGAGCATGGAAAGGAGCCATTGGCGCCTGCGCGAATGGTGCAGGCATCAGAGTGGGATGAGGCATATAGGCCGGAGTTGCAGCCAAAAGCTTCATCTGGTGCTCTAAAGTCTCCTTTTCTACCTTCAGCTTCTGCTTCTCATCACGAAGTTCATCCTTCTCTGCCTGGAATTTTAATAAAGAAATTCACGGGATACATCATTGCAGATTTTAGCTAACATGATTATACTAAGAATAACTTTGGCATTCTAAGAAGCATGCAATGCAGATCAATCAATTGAGTCATAGCAGGATAGTAGATTTACGTTCCCAGAATCCTACATTGTACAAGAGATGGAAAGTTCAATGGCATTTATCTTCAAAAAAGCAGCATCACTATATAATTAACCAGAAATGCAGTTTGTGTCCAGCTGATAGCTGATTTGTAATGTCCGGCCATATCTGTAACTGGCCATTGGAAGTGTCTTCCATGAACCAAACAAGAACAGTGTATGCATGTATAAATCACATGCCAGCATAAAGCATTGCCAACTTTGGAGGCTTGGACTACAATCTGATTGCCATAGACAAACATAAAATTATTTACTGGACGGCTAAGTGAAATAAACGTGTGTAACTTTCATTATTGTAGTTTACTCTTAACATAAAAGTTACTTCAGATAATTTCCCCCAAAAAAATATGGTTCTCTGAATAATTCAGGATCTGTTGTTATTGCAAGAAAATGTAATGTAATGTCTTCAAGTAAACAACTATTAACAGGCACCACATTCATAAGCTTTTGGAGAATAGAAAATGCATGCAAGTAAGGTTGCCCCACCTTCAGTTCTTTAATCTTATCTTCAAGACTCTCATTAGTATCCTTTAGCTGCTGCGCTTCAGCACGAAGCTGAATAACCATGCAAGTAGCATCACTCAGGATAGCAGCTTTGTCAGCTTTTACTGGCTTACCAGGATTCAATGTAGTACCCAATTCAAGAAACCTAGAAATCATAAGAAATCTTAAAATTTTATCTCTTCAGTCTAGAGCTAGCAAAACATGAAGGCATGGTGTACCTGTCATTCAGCTTGTCCCTTCTTGCCTTTTCCCTGCATGCTTTAGATGTTGGCCTACCGCAGGACCCTGACCTTAAGCTGCGACTTGCAATAGATTCCCATTACATATCTGATGATGGAATACGATAATCTGATATGCATGCTCTAGTGTAAAGTGAAACAACAGCCTGACCGTTTATTACTGCCAGAATCCTTGGAGACATCAGAGGTGTTTACATAGCTGCCTACTTCCACACTGCAATAATAAAGGCGGAAAGTAACTCAAAGGCGCAAGCAAGTTGCGTAATAAAAATATTTAAGTGAAGACTGCAGAAACAGTTAAGCTTCAATACAGAATTTAAGCTTAGACACCTTGGTCTGAATATAAATCCATTTCACAGAAATTTAATCCTAATGGCACAACCGCAAAGGCACAAACAGTCTTCATTTAGCATAACTAACATTTTTTTACAGAAATATATAACTAACTTTTTGGGAAAAGCAAATTCATCATTCATGAAATGAACAAGAAAGCTGGCCTACTAATGTTGAAAGTTTAACTAAAGTTCAAAATGGCACTACAAAGGCCAAACCCATTAGCACTCCTTGTAAGCACTTGTTTGAGCAACACCACAACCAAATTTGTTTAGCACAATTCTGTTTATGTATGTCAACATGGAGTTCTTTGTCAGAAACTATGGATTACAGCACTACAATCTCCCAGCAATTACATCAAAATTCTAAGCAAGTCCTACCATGGAAGTGTCACAATTTAAAGAACAGGTACTGATGCCATTCACAAGGAAAAACACAGCAAATGACCACAAAAAGAACTACACAAATTCAATTACAACCTACTCCGCAATCTGGATCTTACAGTCTAGCCACACGAATTAGAAATTCTGCGTCTATATAGAAAAAAAACTTGCGCAGCTGCTAGCGAATTTTGACCAAGCAGTTAAAGATCACTTCTTACCAAAATAAACCAGAAATCTATATGCACGTAAAGCATCCGTATCTGCCCATACACAGTACGGAGTTTTCAGTAAAAAGGCAGGAAAAGCATCATTGCAGATCCTCGGCAAACCAAAACTTAGTAATTGCTGCAGATATGTACACCGCAAGACATATATGGTTCATGGAAAACACTAGATTTGACCCTGACCGTATCCAGGATTGCCAGTTTACCACAATCCCATATAACAATACAATTTCGTCAATTCCCAATAGAACAACATTAACAAACCATCAAAAGATGATTGCCTCCTCGATTCAGATGAATACGTCAATTACCAAAATTGTCTCCCCTACCCCAAACCAACCGATCTAATTCCCCAAACAACCGGACCAACCTCGGCAAATCAATTATCACCAACAATTTATCAGAGGCCCAAGGATCCATATACAGCAACCGGCTTTACGAGCTAAGATCCGGCACGTGTATATAGCATCCAAAGAGCCCTGTAATAATACCTAAAAAATTCCAGCCATCTCCACGACCGGATTCCTGGAATCTACAAATCCAAATCCTCTGCAGTCATCACCCCGGCGAGAAAATCGACCGCCGAAAACAGAACACATAGGAACCAAAAATTCTAACAGCTGCATCGGGGCGCATCGGGTGGACCTTGGATTGGAAGAGGAGGGGGAGGCGTCCCACGGGAAGGCGCCGCATGCCGCGGCCGGGATGTCCTTGAGGATCCCGCAGTCGAGGAACCACTCGTCGCCGCTGCTGCCGTCCGCCGGTGGGAGAGACATCGCCGCCGCACGTCACCGCCGCGTAAAGGCGAGGTTTTTCCGCCTCCTTTTCGTTTGTTCGTTCGCCTTTTTTATTTTCTGTTTCTCTTTTGCGGATTTCGGCTCGTGCGTTGGAGATTAGGGGCGGCGATATGGGTCGATGACAGGTGGGCCCATTCTGTGCTGGTTTCTTTGTATATTATTTTCTTTTTTCGTTCTGTGTGGCTGGCAAAAAGATAAGAGTACGTAGCCGTGAGGTGTGCTTGAGGACTACGTGGCGCCAAGTGATAGGACGAGATCCATAGGGATCAGAGTGCACGTCTGCTCTCTCCCATGGTTGCCACGTAGGCTGTCTAGATACCCTATTGACCATTTGTATGCTTGCACCAAGTTAATCACAAAGTCTTGGCATAAATCTTAGATTTGTATTGCACATTATTGTAATATTTTACCTTGTGATTCAATGATAATGTCAAAAAAATGCAATAACTGCAACGTTTCAAATATGCAACAAAATGTTACACGTATACTACATATTCTCGTGCAATGCAACAAAATCATACAAGAATGATCTCAACGTACGGAACATCAAAAATTGACTTACACAACATAAAATATTCAACTATGCAATATAAAAAATTCACATGTGTAACATAAAAAAACATGCAACAAAAATGCCAAAGAACATTGCAACAAAATCTATCTTCCACCGCAAAATGAAAACAGAACAATTGCAACATCAAATCCCCAATTGCCGTTGACCTCTCCATAACGTCCAAGGCCATCAGCATCGGCGCCTTCAGGCTCACCGGCTACGAATCCAGATGTATCGAGCGTTGAAGTTGCCAGATTTGGACGTCCTCCACGAGCTCGATTGTGTGGCAGATAGCCATTTCGAGTTCCGGCGGTGCGATGCCATTAGAGGCTGCGGAGGAGCCACGGCCAACTGTGGAGGATCACCTCAAGACCAACGGCGGGCCACCCAATCTACGTAGGGTTTGATGGCGTCATCCCCTGGCTCCACCTCGAGGTCTGGCACCATCATAGCTCACCACCGGCGAACGAAGGCATGCGCAGACGTGAAAGAGGCACCACAAGCAGGGGAATGGCCACATTATATGCAACATACAAAATTAATGTATGCAACAACGCAAAAAACATATTTGCAGCATGCACACAAATTATCCAACAAACAACCAAAATCATTGCAACACACCATCCATCTAAACGTAACAATAAAAATACACGCTTGCAACAGGTAAGAACAACATGCCAAAATGGCACAGAGCCCTCACTCCATCTATGGTGCCATTGGCGACAACCATACCGCCATACCACCACACCAACCTCATTGAGACCAGCAACCTCGGCGTGGGTGCCAAGCTTGAACCCTAGGTCGAGCGAGAGTGGTGAAGTGGTCATCACAAGAGCACCAAGGCATCGCAGACCCTTAATCCTTGAATTCCGCTTGGGGAGGCGTTATGTCCCCAAACCTTAAAAAGACACGCTATAATAACGAGGTCGATAGTCAGTGCTAGGCTGACTACAACGGTTGAGATGTGGCACATGAGAATGACGAAATGACTTGGAATCTTAGATCTGGCCATAAACCATATACCATGGGAGTGTGATGGGTTTCATACCCAGCATAAAGGTTAAGTACCACTTGTGGGTAATGTGACGCACATCTGTAGAGTGTATTAAAGTGTGACATTATCACTCTCTATTCTGGGTATGAACTGCGAACGCGGCGAGAAAAGAACCATCAAAAGTTCTAACAACTCGTGAAGTCTTCTGAGTATAGAGAATTGTTTAAAGTTAAAACCCAACTTTTATTCTAAAAATGTTATTGAAAATTTTATTATTTCCTTAAGGACTATTGTTCCTATTCATGATCTTCTTGAGTACTATCTATACCTGTCCCCTACATAAAACCTCCTTGTTATGTTATGAGTCGGTAGAGTCCGAGTTCAAGGATACCGAGCCTCTGGAGGAAAAGGAGGAGCTGGACCTATCGAGAGGAGTCGAAGGTATATCGACTATGGAGAGTAGGACGACATGGAGCCAGACCAGTAGAAACTTAGTTTTGAATATTTGATATAGTAGATATATTAGAACTCTATTTACATGGCTTTCTGTTATTTACTTTCTGTCATATATTCTAATCCTTACAGTTTTTAAAACTTATCGTATTGTATTTCTTCTGAGTTAGATTTTTCTTTTTATATATTTGGCTTATAATAAGAAGAAGAAGTTAGTATTTGGACCACTACAATACTTCTCTTGTACTATTCTAATGGTTGTACTATTAATGAGATATAGTTTCATTAATATTATATCAAATACTAGTCACTACACTATATAATGGTGTGCATAGTGCTTCAGATGACCTAACATGATGCACATCTAAATTCTAAACTCAAGCACTCACTTTTGCATATACAAAATTCATTCTCTTAACAGCATGTACAAAATTCATTCTCTTAACAGAATATATGAAATGTGTATTCAACAAATCAAATTAAATTATGCAATATATTCGATAAACGACTGCAACATAAATGTGAGATTTATGTGAGAACAAATGTGTAACACGAATGCAACAAAATATTTTGCTTCCACAACAAATTAAGAACTTATGGATTTTTTTAGCAATAATGTATGCAATGATAAAATTCTATTTTTGACCCTTAAATCGATTGTAGCTAAAATTTTTGCTCGCACAACATATTAAGTATGCACAAAATTGATGATGTATGCAGCAAAAAAAAAGATGTATGCAAAAAAAATATTCTAGTTTTTCAACAGACCCTCGAATGGTATGCACAATAAATTTTTTGGCTTCCACAACAAATTAAGAACTTATACAAATAAATTGATAACATATACGACAAAAAGAGTCTACTTTTGCAATAGACCCTTAAACCATATGCAAAAAAAAATCTCCAACTAATGAAACACAACACAATAACTATTGCAACATGAAAGATGTCCATATACAATACCATTAAAGATCTCATTATTATCAAACATACCCACCTCGCATGTCGTGCCTTCCTTTCCGTGGTATCTTTGGCTTGCTCCAACGAGACACCTTCGCTCAAGGCCACCGCGGCGGCACAAGCTCTGTCAGTGGAGAAGATCTAGAACAAGAATGTCAAAAGGCAGAAAGCCTAAACCTCGCTCGCAGTGCTTCAAGCTCCCCTTCATCTCCTTCACTCTCATTTGTGCAAGAGGCGATGCTTCAAGCTCCTCTTCCATCTCCTTCACATCCTCATTACTCAACCTCTCTTCTATCTCTTCCTACCTCTCATCCTTTCGGGCATGTGGCAAGTAATAGGCATGAGCTCTCCTCTTCTCCGACTGTCGCACGTCCCTTGAAGCTCCTCCCCTCTAACTCGCTCTCGTCTCTCTGCCCATTGCTCTTCTCTCAGGGCACGGGAAGAAATTGCATGGGGAAAGAAGAAAAAATAAAGCACATGGTACAAGACCAACGCTTAGAGAAGCATCAAAAAATTGATCTGCTCTATGATGTGTGCGAGCGAAATGAAATGCATCGTCTGGTTGCCCTTCAACGTGACAGCTAGCAGCGCGGTCAACACACACGCATGATTGACCAACTGATAGAAATATTTCCTCATATTTAAAATGACCTATATTATGATACAGTAATAATACAAAACTAAGCTTAAACTAAATCATTACTATGAATTACATAGTTCGCGAGCCAAACTATTTGCATAAGCAGCTGCGTTCCTCTTGAACTAATAGTTTAGCTAAGCTAAAATAGGTAACTTCTGCAGCAGCTGGACAACCGCCACTCGAAAACTGCCGCCAAATCTCGTCCCTCCAGACCCTCATATCACAAGGACCACGCCACGCCACCTCATAAATTCCATTCACTACGTCGCTGAGAAATGGGCCCCACAGGTTGTCCTACCCCACCCCACATGTCAATGCAACTTTTCCGAGTAGCCAACTGCGTGCACCTACCAATTAAGCCAGCTCAGACGATATCCCCCGAGCTCAGCACACTGCACTCCAATCCGCAAAACCCAACCCAAAACCCCTCACCAATTGCATCTCAAATCCACCTCAATTTCTCCAAAATTTCACCTCAGTCCCCTCAAAATCCATGGAGCTGCAGCTCACCCGCCTCCGCAACCTCCCACTCCTCCATCACACCACCACCCACCCCACCAAGGCCACGGCCACCACCGCCACCGCTACCACCTCCTCCTCCGCCGTCGCCGCATGCTCGGTGGAAGCCCTCAAGCCCCGGCCGCAGCTCCCACGGCCGTCGACCTTCCACAGGCGCCGGCGCGACCCCATCCACCTCCCTTCCCTCTGCGCCGCCATCGAGCGGCTGGTGGCCGAGGGGCGGTACCGTGAGGCTTGCGACGCGCTCCGGGACGCACGCGCAGGGGCCCCCTTCGCGGCGCTGCCGGCGTCCACGTATGACGCATTGGTCACCGCCGCGTCCGCGCTGCGGGAGGCAGGGTGCGCGGCGGCGGTGTTCTGGCACATGGAGAGCTCCGGGTTCGAGCCGGACCAGTACATGTGGAACCGGGTGCTGGGGATGTACCTGGCGTGTGGGATGCTCGCGGAGGCGCGCCAGGTGTTCGAGGGAATGCCGGCGCAGAGCCAGGTCACTTGGGGGGTGATGATGGGCGGGCTGGTCGACGGGAGGCGACCCCGTGGCGCGCTCACGCTGTTCGTGGAGCTGTGGGAGGAGGTGGGGGTGGGTGCTGCGCCGAGGGTGGTCGTGGTGGCCGTCCGTGCAGCCTCTGTGCTGGGGTCGGTGCGCGCCGGGAGGGAGCTTCACTGTTGCGTTGCTAAGATGGGTGTGTGTGGGGATCAATACCTGCCATGTGCGCTCATTGACATGTATAGTAAATGTGGGCAGGTCGATGAGGCGAGGCGGGTGTTTGATGGGATGCCATGGAGAAGTGTCGTGGCATGGAACACGATGCTGGCAGCGTATTCGCTTCATGGGTTCAGTGAGGAGGCGCTGAACCTGTACGACGGCATGTGCAAGAGTGGTGTTGGCATGGATCAGTTCACGTTCTCGACAATGCTCGGGGTTTTTTCTAGGTTGGGTTTGCTGGAGCATGCAAAGCAAATCCATGCTGGCCTGATTCAAAGAGGATTACCTCTGGACATTGTCGGGAATACGGCACTTTTAGATCTGTATTGCAAGTGGGGCCAGATGGAAGATGCAAGGCATGTTTTTGAGAGGATGCCTAGCAGGAACCTGATCTCTTGGAATGCTCTGATAGCCGGGTATGGCTACCATGGCATGGGGGTTAAGGCTATTGAGATGTTTGAGAGGCTGATAGCTGAGGGGATTGCTCCAAACCATGTGACTTTTCTAGCAGTACTAAATGCATGTAGGTTTTCTGGCTTTATCGACAAAGGGAAGAGGATTTTACAGTTGATGAGTCAAAATCCAAAAACAAAACCACGGGCAATGCACTATGCTTGTGTTATTGAGCTTTTTGGTCGGCAGGGGCTACTAGATGAAGCCTATTCAATGATAAGGAAAGCACCCTTCACGCCAACTGCGAACATGTGGGGAGCTTTGCTCACAGCTTGTAGGATCCACAAGAATATTCAGCTTGCCAGGTTAGCTGCCGAGCAGCTATTGGCGATGGAACCTCAGAAAGTGAACAATTATATTGTGCTTCTCAACTTGTACATTAGCTCTGGGAGACGGGATGAGGCCTCGAAGGTAGTTGACACAATGAAGAGGGCAGGGTTATATATGAGCTCTGCTTGTACATGGATCACAGTCAAGAAAAATGATCACAGGTTCTTCTTTAATGATTGTCTCCACCCAAAAAGTTCAGAAATCTACAGGAGGCTAGATACATTAATGGAGGTGATAAAAGAAATTGGTTATGTTGTTGAGGAGGACGAATTGCTCCCTGATATTCTTCCTGATGAGCAAAAGACATCGAAAGTTTACCATAGTGAAAGACTTGCGGTTGCTTTTGGCCTTATCAGCACATCTCCATCTACTCCCTTGAGGATCAACCAAAGCCATCGGTTGTGCCGTGACTGCCACAAGGTAATCAAATTTGTGACACAAGTTACCAAGAGAGAGATTGTTGTAAGAGATGGTAGCAGGTTTCACCACTTCAAACTTGGGACATGTTCTTGTGGTGACTACTGGTAACTAGGTATGTCCAACTTAATAATTGTTCAGTCTTGGGTTTTCTAAATGCACAATAATTCCTTGTGATCTAGGCCTAAGCTGCAATTTGCTGGCACTGAAACCGAGCAAAGCTTATAATTAATCAGCAGCAGTGTTCTTCTTTTTCACCACTACTACATGGTTGTTACTATTGACCTGCGAGTTATTTTCCAGATCTTTTTTCTGCCCCCAGTGTGATACTGGAACATGGCATACCTGACTGCTGAAATGATTCTTTCATTATCCATTAATCAAAGCATATTTTTCTGGTTCATGAGATATTTGTAAGTCTTTTCCTTGTCATCTCTGTTGTTGGCAATTGTAGATTAATCAGACATACATTGGAACTGCTATAGTTGACTAGTTGTATAACAAATACAACTCCACTTTAGTATTGTAGTATTTAGTCACGCAATTGTGTGGGGAACTCGGCTAGTTCCATTTTATGTGATAATATGCTCTGATTAAATATTCTTTGCTTACGCTGCATGTTTAGAAGTGGTTATCCTATAGTATATTAAGCTAAAACAAATTTTGCCGACAGCTGATCATTCCAGAGGTTCTGAAGCCAACTCTGGGCTGGAAAAGCTTCATTAGTCAGGATGCAAGGGTTGGTAAGTTTATAATTTTTTAAGCTATTTCAGATTTTGAAATAGTAAATTACAAGTTTGATTCTCATTGATATGCATGTTTGCCTTGCCTTTCCTTACTATTTTACTGTGGGGCAAAACTTTTTGCATGTCTTAGTGAGTACTGAGCAGCTCCTTATATGCTTTTATCACAGTGGAAAAGCTGGCCTTTATGACGTGCTAAGTAGAAAAACGTTTTCTTTTGAGCAAAATCAGATCAATACTCTTCCCTGCGTTTCCACTAGCTTTACAAACCTCGAGTAAAAGAAGAATATGCAAAAGTAGCCTGAATATGTGATGGGGTGACTTTCATACTGGAGATGCCAATATTTACTTGTGTCCTGCAGGGAAGGAATAAAGCTCAGATGCAACAAAGGATTCAAGGAAACTATAACACTTTGATCATCTTTTGACAGCTTGTTTCTTAACTGCATCATAGTTGGAGAAAAATTCTCCTGTTGCACTTTTGCTCTCATCTCTGTATTCAGTGATTAGCAATAAAAGGGCCACAACTCCCTTCGTTGTAAGTAGGCAATCTTTCCTCCCACTTCTCTCAGCCGACAGAAGTCTGAGAATATAAGATGGCTAAAATGGTAGCTGCGGTCATTGTCTGCGTTTTGGTTTTAGCCCTGGATGTCACTGCAGGCATACTAGGAATTCAGGCTCAGGCTGCACAAAACAGGGTACTGTTGCAACATATTGATAAATTTTCTCCAGTTTTCTTCATGGAATGTATACTATTTTTAAGTAAAGGTTTCATGAGATGGATCTTTTCAGCTATCGCAGCTATATCTTCATGGATGGTTGTTACTGTAGGGTAGGTAAATGTGCTTGAAATGATAGTTTTATCTGACGCTTGTTGTTATTTGAACTTGTTGGCAGACTAAAAAGGTGACGCTGATCTTCATCCAATGCGAGGAACCAGTGTATAAAGCATACCAGCTTGGCCTCGCGGCGGCAGTGCTCCTGGTAGCTGCCCACGCATTGGCCAACTTTCTTGGCGGCTGTGCCTGCATCTGCTCTCAGGTGGAGTTCATCCGGGCATCCATCAACAGGAAACTGGCAGCAACTCTTATAGTTCTCTCATGGTACCTTCTCTCTCACCTTAAACATTCTTTTGCAAACCTGTAAGTGACACTCTATTTGCGTGAGTAGAATCATGGTACGAGACGAGATACACATTTTCTCGAGAACATTCAAAAGAGTTGTGTGTCATTTCATTAAGACAGAGAAAAGAGTTTTAACAACATACCGGTTATACACTTGAGGCAGAACTGTAAACCAGACATGTTAGATTTGATCTCGCTCTCTGAGTAAAACATTGTGTGATTACGACTAACAACCATTGTTTGATGCTCTAGCAGGATCGCACTCATCGTCGGGTTCTCGCTGCTGCTCGCTGGGGCCATGTCCAATTCCAAGTCAAAGGCGTCGTGCGGGTTAGTGCACGGCCACACCCTGGCTCTCGGAGGGATCATGTGCTTCGTCCACGGTGGGATCACCGTTGCCTACTACGTCACCGCCACCGCGGGATCACCGTTGCCTACTACGTCACCGCCACCGCAGCGGCACACGAACTTCCTTAGGCCAGTGGGCATTGTGCAGCGCTTTAATTTGGCCCAGAGATTATTCGATCTGATACTTCGTCACTAGAGATCACCATTCTTTCCTTGTTTTTGCTGTTTCGTATCATTCAGTTTGTGATTCGGCTTTTTCCTGTTTTACAACTCATGGAAGCATCCAGCTCTGTCTTGTATCAAAGTTTCACAAAAAGGACTACGATTGTGGTTTGATTGTTGCGTCAATGTGTTGTTATTGGTGCTTGAGAAACAGATGCTGATGATGATGATGATAGTGTGCAATTGCTGACTGTAACTTGTATTCTCTGCAGGCAACTTGCGCCAAGTACTGCTAGCAAAACTAAAGTAGTTTCTAAAGGATTTTCTTTGAAGTAGAGGAATTTCGGCATAGTTTTGATATGTTACAAAATTGATCCAAAATTATAATAACTGTAATACATGGTAAACATTTTTGTTGGCAAAGTTTCTTGAAAAAAAATGGTCAGTAGCTCAACTTCAACAGATGAGCATTTTGCGCTAGATATCAACCCTAGAAAGAATCCCTCTTTTATGTGCAACCCTACATTACTGGTTCATTAAATGTTTCTGGATCCACCACCCAGTCCCCCCCAATGTTTAGCTGCTTCCTGGGCCCACTGGTCAGTGAGTGATTTTCCATTGTAAACAAAACATTATTGTAAAGGCAAGGCACTTGTGTAAAGCAGGACCTGAACTCCTGATAAAGGCAATGACAAGATGGAGATGGTAACAATCAGCTTCTATTTATCAAGTAGTTACAATGCAGGCCTATACAACACAATTACAATTGACACCCCTCCACACCAGCAACCACTCACCAAACTTACAGCTACTGCTCAAAACTTCACCTCCCTAACCAATATTCCGTGCTTGATCCTAATTCTTTTTTCATATCAACAAAACAAATGAATTGCACAAACCAAAAGAAGCGCCAGCGCCAGGAACAACATAGTGGAAAATTTTGTTAATTTCCGTCAGACATCTGGCAGTTCAGAGACGCTACCAACTGATTCCTGTCTCTGATGGCCGGAGGCAGATGACTGAACCTCGGACTCGGACGCCTCCAAGTCAACAGATTCATAGTCTGCCCTGCCTGGTGGAAGCCTCCTACCGTGATGATTCCTGCTGCGGCTGTGTTTCAACACTCGGATCAGTGCCTGGACGACATCTCGCATCCCTGGGCGCTTCCTGGAGACACGGCTTACACATTTGTAAGCCACAGCAGCCATATCGTTGAGCTCTTCCACATCAAATGCGCCTTCCAACCGAGAGTCTGCAATTTCTTCCCACCCAGTTTTGCCATCAGCATTGATTGCAGCCTGATATAGATTGCATTTCAGTAAGCATTTACATATTTAAGTGTCCTCAGAAACTGAATTATACAGAAAGTAAGGGAGCAAAGAGGGACTCCTTACAAGCTCAACATATTCCATTAGACCTTGTTGAGGGTTTCTGCCAGCAATCAGTTCAAATAGCAAAACACCATAGCTGTACACATCACTCTTCTTTGTGAATGATCGTGAGGACACATACTCCGGATCAAGATAACCGTAAGTCCCACGAATGTTGGCTCCATTTTGAGTATCCATTTCTTCTCTTGATAATCCAAAGTCGGCAACCTGGCCAATAAAGCATGTTCCTTATGTCTGAGGATAAACTTCTGAACAAAAAGACAACATATGCAGTCATGTGCAAGAAAATCAGGTAGTTCACATATGCAGTCATGTGCAAGAAAATCAGGTATATTTGAACTACCGAAACTGTAGGGTTGTTCACATAATCACTATTCACCATATATCAGAACACTCCTGTGTCTTCATAAATTATAAGCAAGGGCTATTATATAAACTGGCTTATTAAGTAAAGGAAATCTTGTGAGTTTCCTTCAACAAGTTAAAAGAGTGTATACTATATTGGTTATGTCTGTAAAAATTAATAATTTAAGGAACAAATGACCACAATATACAAAAGCATAAAGGAAGTCTTGATGCTGCTCCCAGTCCATGGCTGTATGTAGTATCAAGTGCAAATGAAATGTCGACGGTACAAGACAAGACTTTATTGCAATAGAAACAGAGAACAAACCACTGATAAGGTTGTAGCTAATTGCTGCAGAGGTCATGGATACAAGTGTCTAACATGTCATGGGTAATAGATGAATGGCACAGACGTATGACATACCCTAGCATGCATGGATTGATCCAGCAAAATATTTGGTGATTTAATGTCACGATGAACTACTGGAGGAACAGCCTGCACTAAAGATAAGCAAGATCAAGGAATCTCTTTGCATTCCATCATGTACCATCCTTCCAACTTATGTGTTGCAGCAGCTTACCCCGTCATGTAGGTATTCCAAACCCCTAGCAACATCCAGAGCTATGTTTACCCTCAAATCCCACCTCACTGGTGCACTGTTTTCACCTGAATCACAAAAAATCTTCAGAGAAAACAGTGTAACATGTGAAATTCTGGCTCTAGACTTTTTCTCCTTGTGAAAAATAGATTGACAAGACAACTCAATCCAATAATAACTCAAGGATAATAAATCAGTTTAAACTTGTGTCTATTGCCTTAATTCAATTGAACATTACTTGCACACTTTATCTGATAAAAGCAACTAAAGGGTGGTTGTTATGTTTCTCAGTGATCAAGAACTATCAAGGTAAAAGGGAGAAAGCATCAAATGTTGATGCATATCGATACTTGTTTAAGAAATGCTGGTTGTACTTCAAGAATTTCATATCACCATGATCTTATTATCAGTCCTTTTGAATCGCATTCAAATTTAAACAAAGTTATGGTAGCAACCAAGCACAGATGTGCCGAAGAAATTTCTGTGAGGAGAGAAGTTCTTATAAAAATGTGCTACATTTTTTCAAATGGAGAGAATAAATACCATATAAGTGTGATGCAAGGCTCCCATTAGGCATGTATGCATATAATAGTATGTGTTGCCCTTTTTCAGCACAGTAGCCAACCAAATTCACCAGATTCCTGTGGTGCAATCGCCCAAGAAGCAAGACCTGAAATTAAGAATCTATCACATAATACTACTGGACATGCCAGAGTTTCTAGTGATGTATAAACATTAGCTTACCTCATTGTGAAACTCCTTTTCACCTTGCTTTGAATTGTTAGCAAGCACTTTAACAGCCAGTATCTCACCAGATGACATATCAGCTTTGTAAACAGGACCAAAGGCTCCTTGACCCAATAGTGTTGTGAAATTGCTGGTAGCCTTCTGTAGTTCCCTAGAAAAAGAAAATCGTGTACTTCAAAAGAGTATACAAGATATCTTGTGATTGGTGCACAGCTATGTAGAGAACAAAATTATGTGATCATAATTATAGTAGCAGTGTCAACGCATGAGACAGTAACTTACGAAAAGTAATAAAACTTTGAACAACAGAATTCTACATTTTTGTTGACATCACAGGGTATAACGGCTCCTTTGCTTCAAAATTTTATGCTTACTACACTGGATGGAGAACCGATATTCTTGACTCAATTACAATGTTAGTTCCTACCATCCATAGTCTGATTCACCTAGAAAACCACATGACTTTGGATGCTTTGGTCAACATTTAGCAAGTGAAGCACACGCTCATGGGGTATATCATTCAACCAAATTGAATATGACCACAGTAAGATTTGAACAAACGTGCTGCTATTTGATATATCACATGATTGCTCTCTATGGGTATTCGAAATGTTTCCCTATCATCCACTCTCTCTCTCTCTCTCTCTCTCTCTCTCTCTAGAACAAACCCACCATCATTAATTATTCCAAGTCCCACTTTCCCATGGAAATTTCCACTCTCAATGTCAAAAAGATCAAAACTAAAAGAAGAAACGCTTGGAGTTGGTAGGTTCAGAAATATATAAGAAGTCAAAGGAGGATAACCAACCTATGCAGGAACTTCTTTTCAGAACCGACAATATAATCAAGATTCTAAAACTAGATCAATTACTTGAAAGCAAATTAATTGTACAACTATGAATCTTGCAACCATGAGAATACGAAAGGATTAAGGAAACATACTTGTATGCATATTTGGGTACCCCAGAAGCTGATATTAAGCTCTTCCTACCGGCCCCTTCCATCCACAGAGACGCCCCACGGTCTTCAAACTCCCTCGGGGATTCCTGCCCTGTAGTGGAGTTCGAGAGCGCGGCGCAAGTATTAACACCATTCGCACGGATGGGGATCGTTGATGACCTCCTTGAGCTACTACTCCTTATTTGCGCCTGTGAACGCCGATACCTCAAGCACAGGAGTATTCCAATTGCCAGCAGCACTCCAATCACCACGCCCACCGTGGTTCCGATGATCAGACCTTCAGAAACCCCATTCATTCTCCCCAATCAGCCACAGATCCTAGCACCTGGAATGCTGCATCCACCTCATGGAAGCTCCAACGAGGAGGAAGATCAACAGC
The DNA here is from genome assembly GCA_019208055.1 of Stipa capillata. NCBI lineage: Eukaryota > Viridiplantae > Streptophyta > Magnoliopsida > Poales > Poaceae > Stipa > Stipa capillata. Next base: position 120,913 of record JAGXJF010004783.1, on the reverse strand, counting down.
TATATCTGTCCTGCCAAACAAGTACAATGAAGAATAGTAAATTGGAAGCCTTGAATAGTGACAACATGTGGCTTCACGGGTTAGGTGGCTTTCCTGAGTCAACATCGAGAAATGGAAATGCAATCTCTAGACAAACTTTGCCATCTCAACTTATGTCACATCAAAATATCAGATGTTTGACAACCACGGTGACACCACTGATAAGACACAAAACTAAGAACCAATTTACACCAAAGACATAACTAGACAGAAAGGAGTTGGATATTATTGGTGAACTAACATCCAAACTGAGACATTAATTTTCTTCGTGTTGACTAATTCTCAGTTGCCTAAAATTTTTGTAAATCTCAGTCACCTAAAATTGCACATCAATTAGCCTAAAATCGTAGTTCTAAAAGTATGCAATTTTAGTGAAAAGTTACTACAATTTTTAGTCTATAAAATTACACATCTTTTAGCCTAAAATTGCAGTTTTAGAGATGTGCAATTTTAGTGAAAAATTATTGTAATTTTTAGTCCGTAAAATTATATGTTATTTTAGTGGAGATGAGGGTTGTTGGATTTTAATCTAAAGGCTTAAAAAGTGACTGAGATTTAAGAAAATTTCAGACAGCTGAGAAATAGACATTCCAACCATAAGTGATACCTTTTTATCGTGAACTAATTTCGCATTAATGCCACTCGAAATATAACTCAATAAACCATTCGGTCATATGAAAAAGAATGAAAGACATGTGCTACTCTTAAGGAACCAAATTTCTGTCTTCACAGTAGTTAATACAAACAATACCAAAGATTTGGGGAACTTTTCGTAGTAAGAACTCCGATTCCCCAATGCTTATCTCCACAAACACTAAAATCATCAACACGAATTGCAAAGATGCCACCTTTCGTTTTCGAATCAAGAACACCTCTGACCCTAAATACCAACAAATATCAACAACAGATGGGGAAAAACCTCCTCCAGGTACACTACAAACGATCCAACATCAAACGAACAAGAAGCCCAGAATAGCAAGACAGAAACCGGCGCAAGAACCTACACAAACCCAAGAAAAGATCGTCTCAACCGATGAAACGAACACAGAACTGCTCATGCCGATCCAAAGATCAAGAAACCGAATCCAAGAAACGTACGAGAACGGACTACCGGAATGCGGGAGGAGATGGGAGCCACGGGCGGTCGAATCTGCGCTTGCCCGGATCGGCTCGAGGCGGCGATCTCGATCGCGCCAGCCGCTGCTGAAGGGAAATGCCGACGGGTTGGGATGGAATGGAATCGGTGGAGGAAGTTTTTGGTGTTTGGTTTGGTGTTCAAGAAAGGTGATAGAAAGACGACTTTTAGAGAGTGTAACTTCCTGTGGAGAATAAAGCAAAGAAAAAGAGAGAAAAACGCGTGGCAAAAGGGAAGCTCGAAATAAAGAGAGAAGAAGGGAGCTGAGGATAGTGGCAAAATTGACCGGGGATAACCGTTATTACCTGACATTTATTTAGACATATTTTATAAAATTTAAAATTTACTCAGTGTCATTGCAAATTTCTGTTTTTTACTAGAAACATGTGACACCAATTAAAATAATATTTTCGGTTTAAATAGGAGAGACAAAATCATGTGAAAGGTCATTTTACCTTTTGGTTAGCACACAATGCACATTGGTGCATGTACTTAACCATATAACTGTATTTTGTCATTTAACTGTGAAGGAAAAACCGCGTGTATGAGGGAGACACATTCTCACAATTTGACCAATTTTGTGTGGAAAAACAAAAACCACATAACCGAAAGCAACGAATTCATGCAAAAAAAAGCACATATATGCACAAGGCACCATTAGATGGGGAACTGCGCTGCCCCATCTTGTTTCAGTGGCTATAGTGGAGGACTTAAAAAACCACCTAGAAGAGAGCGTGTCGGCTCGCTTCACGGGAGGCACGGGTGGGGATTGGGGTGATGTATGTGTGATATGGGCTCGAAGAGATGTTCGTGGGAGCAGAGCAAGGCTCATGTCTTTGCTTAGTTTAGTCTGATCGAGTGATGGGCAGTTTTGCCATTTCCAAATTTTCTCTTTCCTTTATTTTCAAGAAATGCTATTTTAATTGGTGCGGTGTGTCCTGGCAAAGAAACCAAAATTTATAGTGATACTGAGAAAAATTCAAGTTTTATAGAATGTCTAGATAAATATCACGAAATAACAATGTACCACGATCAATTTTGTCGTACTTTAGTAAATGTACACAAGTGTGTAAGTGTCTCTTATTTGATTCTTACTCAAAATTTACTGATAGAACTGTTCGGAACTCAAGAATTTCAAATCAGACAGGCTATTTTTTACAAGATTCTGATGTTTGGGGACAATAATTTATACTACTAACAATTCTTTTCCAGAATATGACTGGTGGTGCGGCGAGGTGTCACCAGTAACGAGAGACGTCATTGGACAGTAGAGCGGAGAATGCATGGTGGCGTGCAACAGTTGAGGCAAAGAGGATAGAGCTGGGAGATAAGTTAAGCAGCAGAGATAACCAACGGTCAAGGCAGGTGGTAGCACGGCGTGATTAGGGCAGTCCCAATGCTCCAACTCAGCTGTTTCTTAAGTCATGCCACCTAGACAAAAAACTTATGTGGCAGGGTAGTTATGGAGGAAAGAGAAAGAAACTGTCTCTTAATTTGGAACCGACTCTTAGCGGTGTAATCGATGTAAATTAAATTTTGAGTGATCCCATGTGGCTCATACATGTACTACTATGTACTAGAACTACGCCACAAACGGGTTACAAGGTTAAAAATGGTAGTATAGATCATAAAATATAATAAATAAGAATGTTTTAGATACAACACTAAGATACAAGCCATTGAGAAGGTTGTATCTAAACAGTTATTTAATGCAATAAGATATAACCTAAGATACAATGCATTGAGAGTGCCATTAGTATGTTATTCCAAAAAAGTGAAGCTATGCTAAGATGTATCACGTGCTTTAAAGGTGTCCTGAACTTGATTGCGAGTGTATACGATGCAAAGCCACCGTAGGGTGGTACTCTAATAAGATCAAGGATGCTTCACCTAAGCTCAAACCACGATAAAACATCAAACCTACAATTCATGATAGTCTCCTATGGGATGACGCCCCCTCTGCTTCCTCCCCCTCCTACACACACACCTTAAGCACCCTACACGCTGCCTTGACACCTGCAACCACCTGACTAGCTTCCATGGCGGCATCCAAGCCTAGATTGCCTTGTCAGGGCACCTGTATTTTATTTTGAAATTATCCTACCATAGATGATCTCAAAATGGGGCTCGAGGACCCTACAAGCAGTTACGACCCACCAAAAGATAGGGTAAAAATGAAATGAAATTATAAACATGCTTTTGAAAGACATGTACGTAACACACACTTCACTGCAGCCATGTGCCCCATTGATTTTCCACGTGGGTGTCGTCGTGTCCGTTGAACTGCTCCTCCGCTGACTGGAGAATTGCTAGTCGTTCGTTGCCAGGGAGCCATAACCGCCGGCGGCTCCTAGCAACGAGCCTCCGTCCAATCCTTTGATTTGGGATTAGAAGGCTGAAGTAGCCGCCGGCGTCGACGATGTTGAGGCGAGCATGTGCCGGTGGACAATGACTTGTCCTTGGAGCGTGCAAAAGGCACCACCAAGAAGCCAGAGAGGCGTCGTCGACCATAGAACCCTGCTGCGGAGTCCAAAGATCGCATAGTGAGCTTCCGATGGGGAGGTCGAGATGAGCCACGACAGTTGCAACCAGAGTCCAACAACCTAATGCAGCCTCACAACGATGCATCCGATTTCACGGTAACAACATCACCGGCGTGAGACGAAGCCGACGCCAAAAAGTGGACTTCGGAGACTTGCATCGACCTCAGACTGTCTTGTTCCGATTGCATGGGGCTAGATCTCAAGAACTTGATTGCTGGAACATAGTGTTACTTAGGCTGGTCATAGTGGGAGTAACTTAGCTAGTAACATAACGCACTCCAAGACAAGTTTGCTTATGTGGCAAGTAGTTAATGAGGAGAGAAGTGGTTGGGGTAACATAATATGATACCATAACATAACGCATCTCAAGGCAAAATGAGTCTATATCTAAATAAATGAAGACTTGCATGGTACCACACATATGTTACTATCCACTATGAAGATAGTAACATAGACTAGTAACATATGCATGTTACTAGTCTAAGTTACTTCCCACTATGACCAGCCTTACATATGCTGCTTATGATCATAAAGAACTTTGCTTTCGTGGAACGAAAGGCGAAGGAAAACGGAAATTAAGGGAGAAAGCGTGCAATTCACCAGAGCCCGGAGCATATCCTCGAGACGTGAGCTTCAGTTCAGCTCAGCTGCCAATGTGGGGCACTTGACACGTGTGCAATTACCAAACTGTCCTTCTTCTCCACGTCCGTTGTGATATAAATGTTGGTCACTGAACTGTGGGATCAGATGTTGCTGTGGTCCACGTGTCATTGGAGAAAATGTATGGTTGTGTCATATCTATGTGGTACAGTTGAGTCCGGAAACTGCCTGCCCGTCTGCTTTCAGTGTCCGATCGATCTCATTTCGACAAAAATAATTAGAGAGTGCAAGCAGACGTACACAACGTCGCCGGCACATCCACGCACACATATGTACGCCCATCTGCTACACACGTTAGGTTAACCGGTCCCAATAGTACGAGCACGAGCTGTTCTATTTAGCATACATAGGTATAATTTATTTTGAATAAATACGCCGCATTATATCAATTTCAGTGATTGAACCAAGACGGATCTAGCCTTAGTCATTGGTGCCATATGACTCCAATAACTTGTTGCTAATCCTCTTTAGATATAGCAAATAACCCCTGTAAATAAGATTTGATAGCATTATACTCAGGAGAGTGACATTTGTGGAGTTATTCTCTAGATCCGTCCTTGGATTGAATCCAGTTGAGTGAGAACAAACATCCTTGCTTCCGTCACGAACTCATTTGTAAGATGACTTAAAGATCCACTTTGTAAACAAAATTTTGACGGGAATTTTCCACGAACCGTGCGCAGTTCGGTACGTAATTTGGAAAGTTTTAATTTTCACGTCTGAAACAGAGGCTAATGTGTAGCTTGGTTAGTGTTACTCTCGTAATTTCACAAGCAAGTATACTATGAGCTAGCAACGATCATGTGTACTCATTTTGCAGTCAGTTGTCACTCACTGGTAGCAGGTGGGAAGCTGACCTCTAACACCTGACTAAAAATGTTGTAGAAGTACGTGCAGTGTCAGATATTTCTCATAACAAATCCAGTAATATATACAACCATTTTAATATAAACGGAACAAAATATGTAGTAATATATATATATATATAATTAATCTTTACTTCTATAAATATTTGAATTGGCGGCGATAGTCTGTTTCGCATCTCCTTCACCAAAATAAGATAACTTTTTGACTCATGAGACCATCTCTCCACTATTTTCACATCTTATTTTAGTGTCTGTAAATATGTCATATGATTATTTATACCATTTTGCTATTTTTAAGTTTTAAACATAATGTGAATCTTTATGATCATGTATTTGTATGCAATTGAAGCGTCATGATTTAATTTATTTTTATTATTTCTGTAATAGCGCGACGTTCAGCTAGTTAGTCAAAAATTATGAGGTTTCGACCGGTCAAGGTCAATTATAGTGCTAAGTACTAAATAGAAATGGAGAGAGTATTTTCTTTTAAAGTTATGCATTAATTAATTTGTTTGGTCATATACAGAACAGTTTAGCTTGTGACCAATAAGCTGGTACTAAGATGGGATGAGACCAAAGCCACATGGTTGTTAGAAGCAGGATTCGTACGTGTATATGTACGTACGTACATAGTGGCCGTGCCCACATGGATGTGACTTGTGTAAGCACGAGAGAGATAGAGGAAGAGAGAGAGACTTGCGCAGATAGAACTATGCGTGGTTTCCTGCTACACACATGACATATCCATGTGCAAGCATATGCATCATGCATGGTTATGCATGATCGATCGATGCAAATTAACATGCTACGACCGCTAATTACTCAAACTAATAATGATCCGTTTGCATCACGGCGCCTTTGCCCTAAATTAATTGTAAAACGAAGTTTGCGCACCAAACGGAGATCAAGAGTAGTACTGGTCATCGAAAAGATCATTTCAAAGATTGAAATAATATTGCTGGTATAGTACGCACGATATGATTTTGACTTGTCGAGGATCGATGTACCATCATGCATGTAGCTATGTCGACTTTGAGAAATGCTGGCTGGCCAACCAAAAGATACACCATATTAACACATATTCATATATACTCTTTTCCACTGTCGGGTCAATCCCATCGTATGCACACAATCTTTAGATTCATGCATGCATGCATGTAGTCCCATGCATTGACCTTGATCGAATCGATGTCTTTTGTGCAAGGTTACCTTATTCTAGGGGTCTCACTTGGTTACTATAGGAGAAACGATCTATAGTCTAATCTTTTGTCTTTGGACGAGTTTCTGTTGTACTAGAAAAAAATTTCACAGCACAAAAAAATATTTTCATCGTACGAAATTTATTACATAAAAATATTTTAAAAATAATGTTACGACAATACAACTTTTGTCTCGTATATATAGAAAATTTATATTGTGAAGGTTATCTCTTTAGAGTAAAATGCAACCGTATGTGATCATGCCTTACTAAATCTAGTCACCATACTTAGAAAGTGTACATTGTGGTTATTAAGAATACGAAAAGGTTTTAATATTGTCACAAGCACGTTTCCTCTATATATTTGTTATTGTATTTGCCCAACTCACCAGTGAGCCAATGGTTTTTGAGCTTGTTGTTGGCAGGCACGCATGGTACTACCTCCACCGCCACCCTTCCCTTGGTGTGCGGCCACCCCTTGGCCTAACGTCGCATGAGTTCTTGTGGTGCGAGTTTGCGTTGCAAAGCGTGGAAGCACTCCGTAAAGGAGGCGCTCGTTGCAGAGATGGTGCTCGTGGATCGTGGTGACGCAACGTCTCTAGCATGCGTGCAGGTCTATGTGCGGAGGAGGTTCAATGACCATGTGAACGTTGATTATAAAATTGTCGTAGCAAATACATAGAGGAAATGAGTCAGTGACTATGTATTGGACCTTTTTAGCAATATTGATGATAATAATTTCAACTTTTTAAGTACAGTGGCTAAAATAACTAAGACGAACGTATTCAATAATCATATGGTGTATTTGGCTCTTCATTTCTGTTTTTACGATAATTCGACCATATGCTATCATCTCTATTCTAGCAACCAGGAGGACCGGGACAAAATCTCAGAAAACTGCAACAATTAAACCAACTTAACAAATAGTCAGTGAAACTAGCTTGAACCGTAACCCCTGGTCGAGCAGCAAAGATCCATCTCCCTTCATTCACGAGGGGATGAATGGAACTTATTTTTTTCTTCTTCAGAAAAATAACATGGCCGGAGTGCACGGAGGCATACGTACTTTTCTTCTCTCCCTCTCTCTTTTTTCCTTGTAGAAGGTACGTACTAGGGCAGTTGTGCATGCACACGCGGGCGTGGTACAGTTTGACCATAAAGCTAAGCTAGCAACGGTACGTGCATCGATCTTTCACGTGAAGTTTGCAGCTAAACTGCAAGTTGATCAATCGATGGGCTGACTGACTGATGAGATTGCAATCACGAGGAAATGGTGAAGAACATCTGATTCTAATCTGACCCACGCCCACGCGCGCAGGGAGAAAAGATCACGTAGCATTCATTGCTGAGCCTGCAGCAGCCGTATTTGCCTGAGCAGAGTGGGATCTACTTGGATACTACTCCCTCCGTCCCTCATTATAAGGCGCCATACGAAAATCGCGCTGTCCCAATTTCGAAGGCGTGATTTAGCTCCCGGGTGTCTTTCTTCCCTTTTTACCCCTCCCTCACACGCAGGCCTGTGCAGAGAACTCAAAGCGACGCTCCGGTTTCGTTCGCTGTACTGCCGCCGAGGCCTGTGCGTACAAATCTGAAGCCGACGAGATGCAGCGGGACCGCGGCATGTTCGAGGAGGGCGGCCGCGGCGACGAGGGGGTCGCTCAGAAGTGCCGGCGCGGCGAGGCGGGGGTCACTGAGGAGGGCCGGCACGGCGAGGCGGGGGTCGCTGAGGAGGGCTGCCGCGGCGATGAGGGGGTCGCTGAGGAGGGCCGGCGAGGCGAGGAGGGGGTCGCTGAGGAGGGCAGACACAGCGACGAGGGGGGCACTGAGGGGGCGGGCGTGGCGACGAGGGGGTCGATATTGCGGAGGCCGAAGCCTACGAGGTCGTTGCGACGTTCGTCGACCCGCGCGGGCAGGGCCAGGTGGAGCCCGAAGCCGAGGACGTCGTCGCGGCGTTTGTCGGCCCGTGCGCTGACCAAGTCGTCACTGAGCCGGAGTTCTGCGATGGCCCCGTCGCGCCGTACTCCCCCGATAGCCTCGTCGCGGCAGACTCCGTCGATGGCCTCATGACGCAGGAATCCGTCGACGGCCTCCTCGCGGCGGACTCTATGGATGGATTCATCCCGCCGGACTCCATCGACGGCGCACAATTTGTGCTCGACTCACTCGGCGACCGTGAGGAACACGTCCTGGACTCACTTGGCGGCGACGGCGATGAAGAGGATGTCGTGGCCCAAAGGGTTGCTGCGTTCATCGACGAATCCGATAGACATTGTGCAGAGACCCAGAAAGAGATGTTGAAACTTCTCTTACCTAGTTTCTACTGATTTGAATTAGAAAAACTGTTGTGTTCTGGTTCAATTTCCTTCTGGAACAGCAGCGAAGGATTGTGTAAACGTGTGTTGTCTTGTGATGTTGTTCCCTTGTTAGTCTGTGCTATGTTGTAACAAATGTTTTGTGCAATTTGTGAATGAAGAAATGTATTTGCAATTCATTGCAAAGATAGTATGCCAATGTGAATGAATTTGGAGTGTGTTGCTCCTGATGACATTGAAATCCACCTGGGAAGATCACAGAAAATGAGTAATGTCAAAATGCCACATGCCTTCTTAGCTGAACATGAAGGAATCTGTTTGAATTGCTCCTGATGGCAGATATCAGTAATGTCAAAATGTCTCAGTTTGTTTCAAATAAAACACTGGAAATTGTAATGAACTAATGCTTACACCATTTAAGTCAGCTATACATATCTTCATTTTAATGAGTAATGTCAAAATGTCACATGCCTTCTTAGCTGAACATGAAGGAATTTGTTTGAATTGCTCCTGATGCCAGATATCAGTAATGTCGAAATGTCTCAGTTTGTTTGAAATAAAACACTGGAAATTGTAATGAATCAATGCTTACACCATTTAAGCCAGCTATACATATCTTCATTTTCACAGATTTCTCACCTCCAGCCATATGAAACATGGGTTTAATCCTTTTTTGCTCAGTTTTCTGTAACATGGGTGTAATCCTTATTTTCTCAGATTTCTCACCTCCAGCCATATCAAACATGGGTTTAATCATTTTTTGCTCAGTTCTCTATAACATGGGTGTAATCCTTGTATTCACAGATTTCTCACCTCCAGCCATATGAAACATGGGTTTAATCCTTTTTTTGCTCAGTTTTCTGTAACATGGGTGTAATCCTTATTTTCTCAGATTTCTCACCTCCAGCCATATCAAACATGGGTTTAATTAATTTTTTCTCAGTTTTCACTAACATGGGTGTAATCCTTCTTTTCTCAGTTTTCTCACCTCTAGCCATATCAAAATCTTAATTTTGTCATTAGCCATTACTACAATTATAAGTACTCACAGCCTACGATTCTTATATGCAAAAAATCGTTACCATAAATCAAAACTATCACAAGTTTGTTCTTGTCCTTCAAAGTGAGATATACCAGTGATATACACAAAACAAAAAATAACATAAGTTAACTATGTCACTCGGTGGTATCCAAAATGCCCAACAGTCTGACCCTTCCTGGCTTTGTACTACTCCCTCTAAATGACAAACTGCATGGCTTCTGCAACAATTCGAGGATCGCATTGCAATGTTGTTGGGAGAGCACCAGTCCTCTCTAAAGTTTGCTTCTTCATGTGAGGAATATCATAGTGTTGGCCTCCTCGCTCCCGAAGTATCTCTCTCATGCATGATTGGTGAGTGAGGAACACATGGTTAGACCTTTCAATTGGATAATCTTCGTATGCTTTGATGACCTTCGCAACAATATCTTCAATGTTTTGTGGAGTAGACTTTTGAAATAAGGATTGAATAGCTGCAAAAAAACCAAGATCCAAAACATTAAGGTCAGGAGAATTAGGCGGCTGGCACATCAAACGGATGTCAAATCCGCTTTCTCTTGATACTCGACAAAATTCCTCATCATCAATTGGAATATGTGTTTTTGCATTATCTTGTTGGATGAATATAGGACCCCCTCGGTCCTCTATTGGCCATCTTTCTTTGATGGCAGGCACGACCTTGTTCACAAGATAAGCTCGGCTTGTTTGCTTCATAACCGATGTCATTGCCTTCGTGATCAGAGTACCTGCAGTAAGTTATGCAATCGTGTAGAAATGTTTATCGACAAAATTGAAGTATGTAATCATATTGACAATGTTCAAGTATGTAACCATACTGAAAATTAAAACTACACTTCTAAAGAACCTGCGGGCCTGTTAGCACTTGTCCTCTTTGCTGGCTCTACATAAGTAAAAGGGAATATGCCAATCTTCCCTAAGAATGTCGTGTTACCCTGAGCATCAAACCTAGGTCTTGTAATTGCAGCAATGAACATAACCTTCTCAATGAAATTCTTGCTTTTCACAGTTCTCTGTGGTCTGTCTTCATCAAGTGCCAAGTAATAATTTTTATTTTTCCTCGTCCTGTAGAACCACTTCTCATCAATGTACACAATATCGTACGAACCTCGAAAAGTTGGTTCATGAGGAATGCTGTGGCTGTACAGCATAGAGAGGCAAAAGCGCACACGTGATTTCTTGTTATCATCGGTTAAGGTGAATTTAATGTCATTTGTGTGCCTTCTAAATTTTTCTTCCTTCAACCTTCTGAATAATGTGCTCTTCGAGACATTTAAAGCGCTTGCTAGATCTCGGATAGTAGTGTGATTACGAAGAGGCACATCTCGAATGGCGTCATGGTTGAAGAAAATTATTTTGCGACCACAATTTCCTGCCCTCTTGCTACAAACAGCATGCACCCCACCACCTAGCTGCCATTTCCTCCATATACGTTGGACAACTCTCAATGGCACGCCCGTGTCAATGGAAACATATTTCGTCACTCCATTCTTCAATGTGCCGATTGTAGTTCTCTCTAAAAGCATGGAATAAATGGCTCTTTTTGTATCATCAGTGTAGTTATTCCTTCTCCTGATATTGACAGCTTGATGTATTTCTGCAAAATCAGAATAAATTTGGCAAACAAACATACTAGATGGATTGACAAAATTAAACTTACCGGTCTCATTCTGAACTCCATCCGTAGGTGCCAAATTTGAGTCATGAATTTCATTGGCATCTATTCATCAAATTGGTAACACACAATGAAACGTAAAATTAACTGAAAAAACAACATGCTGAAAACGAAAATGAAGCCGCGTGCACCATGTTGTTCCGCTCCCGGCAAGTAGTCGACATTAGACGGTACTTCGATTGGCAACACATTACAGGCAGGCATTGAGTCCGTTTTTTCGTCTGTATTTGTTTGAGTTGGCCGGCTTTGTTAGTGTTGCTGTCTCGTCGGGTCTGGCTGTTGACCTAGTTTAGCTAGGTAGTTTCCCGGCGCCTTGTTGCAGGGTCTTGGTGCAATGGCTTGTTCCCTTGGTAGCTTCGGTCGGTGTTTCTCTTTGTAAATTGCACAACTTATTTTCATTAACTTCTATCTATGAGAAAGGCAGAGCTCCTGCCATGATAGTTCAAAAAAAAACGAACGCTTTCATGTCAAAAAGTTAAACCAACCAACCAAAATGAGTACTTCTCCATCGATTCACCTACACCCCAAAAAAGAGAATAGCGAGATGAATGAAAGAAATCAATAAAGCAAAGCTGTGCTCTGTTCTCCACTGATTCACCTACACCCCAAAAAAGAGAATAGCTAGATGAATGAAAGAAATCACTAAAGCTTTGCTCTGTGCATCCATCCATCTCACCTTCTCCCTGCTCCCTGTGCTAATTTCTCGCCCTACAGCGCTCTTGACAATCAGTACAATGCTCGTCCTTCTCCTTCTCGCCGTCGTGACGCCCTGCTCCGCGGCACGGCAGTTCTCCACGGTCGCCATGTCAGAGCCACCAACACCATACTCGTGTGCGCACTCCGGTCCAGTCGATGCCTACTCCGGTGAAGGCGGCGGCAACTCCAAGCTCCAGTCGACCTCGCTCCCCGACGGGGACCGGACTTCCTCTGCGGCCTCACGGTCCCCGCCGGCGGCCACGCCGCCATGTGCATCTGGTCCTTCTCCGAGGAGTCTGCCGCCACCCAGTATGCCGCAGGCTCCACTGGAGCCCCTCCGTCTGCACGCTCTCCGCCGGCGGCCCCGAGGAATTCCATGGCCAACAAATCTGAAAAAATAGAGTAAACATATTCTTCAACTTATTCAAACAAATTGATGATCACCTTCATCACTTCCATCCCACACGAGATCATAGTTCAGGTCAGGAACTCCTCCTTCGAAATCCCAATCTCATCCCAGTGTATCGGCTCGTTTAGGTCGAATTCGTCCATTTCATTTCATCACGTAATCGATGCAGAAGGAAGAGAATCACGGAGAGAGATAGAGAAATGGCGCAGGTTGTTTCTGGGAGGACATGTTCACAACGAGTGCTCAATTGTGCCAATATTGCCAGGCCCAGCTACAACGCAGTTTGAAATTTCGTTTTCGCGGCATGCGGACGCCTACAGGAGCCGCGTGTGAACAGGGCAAGAAGGCGCGGGGCATGCAGGTCATATTTCTACTGCCTTGGTATTGCGGTCTGGGGGGAATACACCCTATAATGAGGGACAGAGGGAGTAATGCCCACCTTGTTGTTTCTTTTCCTTTTTCTATTATAGTAGAACTTTGTTTTTTCCGACACGTTGAACCAGATGTAAGCACTAAAATTCTAGTTTAAATCAGTCCTTACCTGTTACGCTGATATGGCAGTAAGTTGTCATATATTTGATGATGTAGACATCATGCAGAGGCATCTCGTGATAAGACATATTTGATCTGGTTGTTTTTTTTTAAAATTAAGCCCTCTGAATTTTCCACGTCACCCCCCTCTTTAGTGAAATAATTGCAAATATAACCTCACCTTGTCTCCTTTCTTTGCGCTCACACCGTTCATGTGCCCACCTATTGAGTGATATGGCATCCTAGTCAGCACCACATCAATTAGTTTTAGTGTAATTATATGTGTCATCAACATATATTTTGACACTTCTATTATAAACATCCTCTAATTCTAAGAGTAGAGACACTATTATAGAATTGGTCATCACAGACTCCTCATCACAAACAGTTATCCAAAAACCATCTATGGTGAATCATATCACAGGCGGGTTTGCAAGAAAATCCGCTTGGATTAACTTCCAGCGATGCGAAGCGCCTGTGATACCAGATATCGCAGGTGATTTTTACTAAGAATTGCCTACAATATGGGGCTAGTATATTGCATGCGGTTTTTCATTAGGAACAATCGCCTATGATGAGCAGCATATCACATGTGGCTTTAAATCATCTCTGATAAGGTGGCCATTATCTGTTTTAAATTTTCAGTTCTTACATAGTGGCAGCGAGAGCTCCGGTGATTTTGCGACTTGAAGTCTGATTGGCCCAAAAGAACCATAGATTTGGGGGAGATATTGGACATCCATTTGATACTTGTGATCTAAGTTTAGTGATTAGTTAAAATATTCAATTATTTGGTAGACCTATCTTGGTAAAGAGAGAGAATGTAGATCCAGAGTTTGGTGTATGACCAATTGTACTTGTTTTTATTGATTTTGAGGTTATTAATTGGTCCAAAATGTTGCTAGCTACTTAGGGTGGCAAAAAGATAGAATTGTGCATGATTTATATAATAAGAAAGAGAGAAATGTAGCATATATGAACAATTCATTGTTTTAGAATTGATTTATCTAATTCATTATTTAAGTTCTGCTTCTCATAATTAGATATTGTAATTCTTGGTAGTCTGTATGAAATGATATACTGAGAATCTTTTGATATAGTCAAACTCACATATTAATGACATGATTAATTAAAATTTTATTTATTAACTAAGTCTTATATTAAGTGTTACTTGTCATAATAAATTTTTTAATTACCAGTAGCTTTTATGTTTGGTAAATAGTAGACTTGTGAATTAAATAGAATACTGGTAATTAATCTTTACATATAGTCAAAATTGACATATTAATGATAATATTAATTAATATTGTATAAATTAGTTCACTTTTGGTATTACTTTGTGTCATGGACATATAGTAAACATCGACATTTAACATGAATTAAATTTCTTTTTATGTGTCGCACAGATGGATCGAAGCTGGATGTACAATGGTAACCGCTTAAGTGAAGAGTACCATAATGGCGTGTAAGATTCATAAGAGCTGCGCAAAAGGATAAGTTGAACAGAGGGGAACCATACATTTGATTCCATGTAAAGATTATGAGAATCTACAATGTTTGACAACTCAGAGCAGATCAAGACCACCTGATTCGTAAGGGTTTCAAAGAGTAGTACACATGTTGGACAAGTCATGGTAAATAACAAAAGATACATGAAGGTGGTAATAGCGACATCGTTTAGGAAGAGAACTATATGGTGAATAATGTCGATTTTGATTCTGATGAAGATACTTCTTCAGATGATCGTGACCATCCGGATGAGATATTACGCCATGCAGAAGAGAACCGTGATACGCGGGAGTGAAAAATTCAAGGTCTTGATGTGGACCCGGAGAAACCTTTGTTTGAGGGATGCAAAGCTGAACTACATGAAGTTGTCATCCATGCTTGAACTGTTGAAATTGAAACCAAGTAACCGGTGGTCTGATAAAAGTTTCACGATGATGTTAGGTCTCTTAGTGGACATGTTTTTGAAAGGAAACGAATTGTCCACAAGTATATATTAAAACAAGAAGGTTCTTTGTCTCTTGAGAATGAAAATATAACAAATATATTTGTTCGGAAGACTGTATTCTCTTTCATAAAGATCACACAAACTTCTATGTATTTGATGTATAAGTCATCTTGATAGAAGCGTAAAGACGAAAAAAGACAAGAGAGGGCGTAGGAAAATGGAGATGAACTAGCTGAGTGCCTCTGGACTTAATTACTTGAACTAGCTATTTAGCTCGCATGTCTTCTCATGTCCCGAGGCGATCTGAGCAGTTGATACGGCATGAGTAGCTAGCTACTCAGCTGGGCAGCAAATCCAGTCTCATACATATATATACATGACATTTACACAATGAGATCGAGAGAAGATTTTAACAGGGTCATGCGTGCATGGTGATGCATATACGTACAGTGCATTCAACCGTATCTAGAGTAGACACATGCGGCATGCATATACACGTAGACTAAATATTAATCCAGCTCGCGAAGGAGCTGGTTAATTTATTCCCTGTATAGGTCCTTAGTTCTGCAGTACGTAGATAGCAATAGTAATCTGTATATAGCTTCATGATTCCTCTTCGTTTTCGTCGTCATCATCGGCCGGCCGATGCCACCGCCGCCATCAGAACAGGAACGCCGTCGGCGCGAACGCCGGCATCGACGACGCCGTCTCGATGTGCCTGCATTTGTGTATTACACAAGTTGGATTATACCATGCATGAGAGATGTTAGAGATCTAGAGAGAGAGTCGATAGAGAGAGATGAGAGGGATGTATACCGGTACTCGCTGCTGTGGGCGCGGGGCAGCACCCTGGCGGCGGGCTTGCCGGCCGCCCTGGCCGGGACGACGCGCCCGCCGCCGCCGCCGGCGGCGGCGGCCTTGCCCGCCTCGGCAGCGGCGCTGTGCTCTTCATAGATGTCCCCTAGCGCGGGCCTCCACTGCGGGGACCCACCCAGCGACCTGGCCCTCCTCCGCGTCCTCCTCACCGCTGCGCCGGCGTCGCCGGCCAAGCACTTGCCGGTGGTCTGCTGCAGCTCCACGGCAGGCGGCGCGTCGTCGATGGGTCCCGCACGGCAGCCGCAGGGCACGAACGACAGGAGCCTCATCAGCTTCCTGCGCACCCTCCCCTCTATCTTGCACCCCCACGCCTACCCCTCCTCCTCCCTCTCTCTCTCTCTCTCTCGAATCTTTCTCCTGATGTACGTAAAACAATTCTCTCTCTAGGGCGATGAAACACCCCGTATAATTACGGGAATGCCACTGCCGACGAGTGGCCTGAGCTAGCTGAGCTAACCCAACCAACTAACTAACTGTGAGAGCGTACGTATCTGCAGTGTCACGTGTGGTGGGGTTGCTTTATAGGGCTTCGCAGGGGTGGCAAATGACCGAAACACCCTCACCCTAGAGCACGGTGGCCAGGGGTAGTCTCGGGAACGTGGAATTATGGGTGCCATGCAGGAGAGGGAAAAATAATACTCGAGAAAAGTTTTGATCGACGTCGATCACTAGCTACGTGTGGTGTGTATGCAGGTGGGACCGGGCGTGCTCGTGCCTGACACTGACAGGGAAACGGGGTCGATGGAGGCGTATACCGTGTACGTGCATGCGTATCTGATCGATCGATCGATGTGAGATCGTATGCTTGAAACGTGTATGGACGCCTTGGCCTTTCTTTCTTTTTTTCTTTGAGTTTTTCATCTCTCTTTTTGATTTTTTTTCTTTTGCTTAATTTACTAGTGGAGTACTGGAGTAGCATAAAGAACCGGAAGAGATTGATTACCATGTTCGATGTCTGATCAGGGATGGAAAAGAATCCATTGATGTTAATGGCAACATCGATGGTGCATATAGGCCATTGATCCATCCTACTTGGAACGCAGGAATGAAAAAAGTATAATCCATGCATCCGTTTCGCTCTATCTGTTAGACCAAAGAATGAATAAGTCCAACAAAAGAATAATGAAAAAGGACCATCATACTATTGTTAAGTTACATCATGCTAGACTGCACTCTTAATTCTATCGATGTGTAAATATTTTGAATCAGAAAATGCCGATGCTAAATGTAGCGAGACAGATGTAGTATACTGTATACACAGATATGAAATACATATGAAGAGGTGTCTAGACAATGTTTAACTTGAGTGTGTGTATATATATATATATATATATTCTCGACTATATATGCTACTTGGACCATATTTATAGGGGGGAAATGCAGCATTTTGGAGAGAGATACGTATAAAATTTAGACACTCCTCTTCGTTGCAAAAACACTGGTCCGTTCATAAAACAACAGAATCAACACATACATATAGCATATACTCTTAGGGCCAATCTGCGTTTGCTGATCATTGTCTCATGTCAAACTTATTTTGTATCTGTGCAAAAGTTAATGGTCTATTTGGCTACCAAGATTAAATATAACTATCTCTTAAAGTGCAGCAAAACAAAAGCACTACCTTTAACACACAAGATTATCATAAAACACTATTCTTACTCAATCTCTCGTCTTATGTTTCTATTAGTCAAGACACGATTTTAAATTCTTTTTGTGCCGATCATACAAAAAGCTGATAGCTAAAGTGGCTGAGTTGAATAAAGTTATCATAATCACAGGACCTTACATTCGAAGAGCCTATACCAATGCATGTTCCTTTTCTGCTTAATTAATTCTGGACCATGTTTAACTACACCCGAATAATGCAGCCTCGAGTTTGGTTGCAGTCACTGTTGCTGCATTTAACTGCATTCAATATCAGGCACCGGATATATGCACAATAAACGGATAGATTAGATTAGATAAATCAGATAGCCTACAGAAACCGCAAGCGGACGCGTCGGCACACGGCGACGTGGCGCGACGCGGCGGCTTCCCTGCGTCCCAGGGCACCTCTCGCCGTCTCCCTCCGCCGTGTCTGAATCTGAAAGCAGCCCCTGAGGCGCCCGTTGCCTCTGCACTAAAAAGCTCTCGAGCGCAACGCGATCCTCCTCCCAGCGCGACGCACACGCCAACGGCGGCGACGACGATCGTGTGGCCGTACCAGCCTCTCGAAGGTTTTTCACGTAAATACTGGCCAAGTAAGTCGCCACGGAACCGTAGACCCTGCTCTACAGGTCGAGCAGATATTATGATGCCACGGGTCCGTGCAGCAGCGCGTTGCCGTCGGTGCTGTTGATGGTGGTGCTCGCCGGTGACCATGGTGGGAACACACACGCCATCTAGAACAGGCAAGCTTCTAGGTTACAGGTGGACGAGATCGGTACTAGCTGCATACTGTATCTATCAGGCAAACATCATAAGGTTCATGCTTCTAGGTTACAGGCGGACGAAATCAGTACTAGCTGCCTACTGTATCTATCAGGCAAGCAACATAAGGTTTACGCACGGTACAGGCGGTGGTAGTAACTCTGGCAGGAATGAACAACTGAAAACTTAGACAAGAACACCATGTATGTGACTGAAATCTTCAGATTGTCAGCAACTGTAGGTACACCAGCAGAGGCGCGCCTTCACTGACAGGCAAGCACGGCACCCAGGATCACAAGTGTAGCAATGGTAAGAACTAGGAACAACGGGCAGGGATATACAGTAAAAGAACCATATCAGGCAACACAAGGTTCATAGTACAGGTGACAGTTCAGATAAGATCATAATAAGCTGTCAAAACCATGCAAGTCAAGATCAACATGCGATAAACAGGTGTACGCGGTGTGCAGATCAGCGTCACCATCAAGGGAACGGATCAAATCAAGGGGAATTCAGTTCCACATTCGCTTGTAAACGTGTTCTTATTCTGAGCTATGAGTCTTTATCCAGTACAAGACCAGCACATGCCATCAGCAGCTGATAGCCGCTACGACAATTCAAATAAAAAGGGCATTCTGACATAACAACACCTTAGGACCAAGCAGGACAGGGAACATTATTAGCAATGGTCCAAAGCTGTTCTGTGTCTGTTGTGCGCTGACAGTAATACCTGCTTGGTCCATATTTGGTTTGACAAGTGCTTCTATATGTGGAAACCGTAAACGACCACTCCAACACGATAAGAATATTGGATCAGACGGGCGTGTTCACACCTGGGACAACACAACATAGCTATAATCTAAATGTAGAATGCGATGGCTTGTTGATCCGCTGTCAGCCCCACAGCCAGATAGAATGAGTGTCCCTTCATCTACTGTGCACCCCAGGAACCAGACGGAGGGCCCCATGATTGTTGTGGCTGTGAAGTTGCCTCTCCTTGTTGCATTGGTGGTCTGGATCTAGCATATTCGGCGAAAATAACCCATCCATCGAGAAACTGCACATAAATTAAGCTGTGTCAAAACTAAGAAAAATAAAAGAACTCCCATATTATTACACATTGCGGCAAGACTTTACGCAAGAGCCTAAAAACTTCAGGGACACCAACAACACCTTTCAGAGAATCCAGTCACATCAATTAAATACAGTTTCTTTCTTTTTCTGAGTCATTATGCAATAATTTTGGTATTTCAATTAATTAATCAAACAAATAAAAATGAAAAAAAATACACTCAAGATAAGTATTGGGAACTAAGGTGCAAAAGAAAGCATAACTAGTTATACCACAGCAGGTCACTTGGGCAGTAACTTATCAGAGAATAATTATCCAGAAGGAACAGAACAAAGTGAGCTTCCGTCAGTTAAGAGCTACTATGTCCTTTATAAATACTAGTTAGTGGGAGCGTGGAATCCACGTCCAATCACTTATATAATGAATATGAAGTATACGATGTGAAAAACTAAGAAAAAATGTAAAGCTTACGTCAACACTTGAGTAGATAAGAACATAATAATGCAATATGTGTTTTGTTTTCTAAAAAGTCTTTCCAGAAATGTTTAAAACTGATGCTTTTATATTAGGAAGGATTAGGATAGGTAGCTAGTTCACATGTGGAACCCGCATTACCTTATTACATTATGAACATTATCCACACATTAGTGTCTGAATAGGTTTAATATGTATTTATTAAACATAGAGCATATTTAAAGGGATGGGACGAACTTCGAAATAAAGCACTCTAATTCGATGGAACTTCAAAAGCACCTAAATCGATGGATGATGGAATCGGATGGCCAGGATATCGACGGACAGAGAGCCAACCTATAATACTCACCCCAGAGGACGTCCAAGTTACTCACTAATACTTAGTACTATACAATGCAAATGTGCACATGCCAGTCTAAGGCCAACAAAAGTTTCTTGAAAAAGGGGGGTGGGGTGTGCAAATATCTACTCTTCAGTACTGTTTTCAGGAAGTTGAGAGACCAGCACAATTGTATAATATGTGCTTCATATGGACGCAAATAGTCTTTAAAAATATATGCTAAAACAGGACCCTGACCCTGAGGCTCCCTCTCACCCTTTGTTCTCTGAATTTCCAAACACCATCAGTTTCCATAGTGGATTTATTAACAACTACCCTGCTGCAGTAGAATACATCATCTGATTTCAGTAGTGATATACAATTGGTAGACTGTCCACCAAAAACAAAACAGGCAGAATTTCAATATCAAACTACATGGAGCGTGCACAGCTTTTACGGCTGGCAGGGAAGTAAAATATTATTGAAACATTCTTTTGAACAGAATCTCAACTAAATGGAGAACTGGCCTTTTTGATGAAAACACATGCATCAAGAACTTAATTCATACATCTGAGTGAACGTATGCATAATGTTCTCATACATTTACTAGTAGTAGTATTAGCCTACATATCTATGAACCACATGTGTACATACTGAAAAAGTGAAGAGGAGAAAAAGGCCAGTTAATTGTAAGAAATACTGCACTATGGTTAACAATGGGCAGCACCAAGTATTGTATGAAAAGTGAGTTTTCTTCAATTAATGATAAAATAAAGCAAAATAACAGAATCATCATAGCAGGAAGACAAATATACAGTAAAGACATTTCGATATCCACAGAAAATGGGACAATGAAGATTATAAGAAGCCTTACTTTCCCATCCATTCCTTCTACCCCTTTAGCCGCATCTTCGACTGTAGCATACCTTACGAAGCCAAACCCCTTGGAAAAACCAGTTACACGATCTGTGACAACTCGAGCTGCAATTGGATACAGAAGTGAGAACCTCAAAGTACAAAGCATGTGAAGAATGATAACATTTAAATTTAAAAGAAAAACATACCATGCACAACTTCCCCAAACTTTGCAAAAGCTTCTCTAAGTCCATCAGTTGTTGTTCGCTTGCTTAACCCTATAACTCATTATTATTAATACGAGAATTCAGAGGTTGTGTGCACCACAAGGCTAAGATGAAAGGAAGCAAAAAGGGGCAAAAGAATAAACTTCGAACTGTAATAGAAGAAAGTAAAATAGAGAAAGCAGTACTGCAATCTTTCTTTTATTTGATTGAATAAGAACATGCACAACAAGATCAATACAAATTTCAACACGTTTGGTCACGACTTATGATGAATTTAAGAGCCACAGTACTATAACTGTAATGGCTTTAAATGGTGCTTAGTAAGATGCTTACTGTAACTATACTGGCTTTAAATGTGCTTAGTAGGATGTTTTCCTGTTTCATCAGTTTCATGTTATAAAGTTCCTCATGTGTATATGTAGGATCAAGCAAGAACTAAGATGGCAAAAGGTTAAGCCTCGAGTCGAAATAATAGAATATTTGGTCTTATTGCGCACTGTTTCAATTGTTTATATGACTGCTTCAAAATAACTTTACAGTCTCCTCGTGAACTGCTTATCTAGTTGCTTGTGGACAACGCCACTGATCCAGTTTCTGGTGCTTGGTTAATCATCACCTCCGCCATTAATGATGTTATGCTCAATGAAATTAAAATCGACTAAGCAACAGTACATGGCATGTATGCTCCGAAGATTGCTTTCGCACCATCCAAGATGCAAACTTGGCACACATGCCACCATAAAAATTCTCTAATTTCCGAGACGCAAGCTCATAATTAAGCCCTAACCAAAGAACAGCCACCGCCAAATCCAGCGCTACCAAACCCTAACCGATCGGGGCAAAAATTAAGACCGCGGGAGCACTTCCGCACGCCCAAGACGCGAGCTTTCGAGCTAAATCTCTAGAAGAGAGCAATGCCAGAGAGGGTTCACGGGAAAAGAAGAGAAGGAGGAGGGGGGACCGCACCGGAGACGAAGAGGTTGGGGGAGGGGTCGGCCTTGGGTGGAGGCGTCGGCGGCTGCGGCGGCGCGAAGGCCGAGATGGAGAACATGCGCGGGTTCGTCGGCGGCGCGATGGAGAACATGCGCCGGAGTCCGGACCTCGCCACAGCCGCCGCCATCTCCGCCGCCGGGATCTCTTGGACTGGGGAAAAGGCTGGGTTGGGGGCTTACAGATTTTTCGTCCTCATGCTATTTCTTCCTGGGGTTTAAGAGCCTGTTAGGTCATGGAACTGGAAATGACTATAATGCCCCCATTTAGTGGTAGCAGCCTAGCAGGGTTTATGCTTAATTGACCAAAATGCCCTTCTTACTTCTTCCACCTTTTTTGAAGACTTTATTTAGAAAATGAAAATAGAAACTTCTTCTTTCTTCCTTGATCTAGGGTTTACCGGTGTATAGACGGCTGAGATTGATCCACGCGTGGCTCTCAGAGATCTCATGGGGTAGAAATCCGCGGTCCGCTAGTTCCTCCTTTCTTCGACGAACAATCCTCATTCTAACGTTGTACGCGTACCTTCCAAGGGTTTACTTAAGAGTACACGAAAACAATGCGTAAGCGGTGTGCCATTTCCACGAATCTATGGCAATATCTTTCACCAAGATAATAATCAGCACGTGATTGATAATTTAAAAAGTGGAGGGCATTAGTGTCCTTTGTAGTGTCCACACACCCAGTGCCTAGCATAGAGAATCTGCAACCAAACTGTAAGACCTCTTTAGTTCCTTATAACCAGGCCATCTGATTAGATATTTAGGTGTCACAGCCTTGGACCAATGCTGATATAATTATTTTTTCCCAAGGTTTCTCACAACCTGATGTAAGTTACCCAACTACTATAACAAATGTCCAAGTCGTTCATCACATTCACATAGCAAGAACTCTCAATCTCACTTCATTCAATGATCCAAATTTGCAAGTCTGAGCAGCACAATGTGAATATCTTTACCATGGCTAAAACCCAACTTCAGTTCAATTAAGCTCAAAGGGAAAAAAATTCACACGATCAGCAATACAACTAGATATCACAGAAAATAACACAGGATATTTGAAGAGTGACATTTTAGATAGATCAGGATTTCAGTCTCTTGTCACATTCAGATGTCATAGTCCACTCAAAATATTAACAGTAATCCACATGGTCCAAAACTTCAAATCCAGCTGTCCAGGTCGCTTGCATAGGACTACATGATATTTTGGGCTTTGGATGAATTTGCCTGCCGAAGAGCTTGCCCATACATGATGATGGCGCCACATGACAGAATTAAGCACGCCCTTTTGTTTCAATCCGTGGGTAATCCCTGCAAGACTGGCACAATAAGGATTTAGGTCAATTTGAACACCAATCTGCAGCTAGGGGTGGATTTGCGTGCATTTCTACCTCATGAAGACGCTGACTCAGGCTGAGCGGCCTGTTGTTTTGGTCTCCTGCTGGCTGGGGGTCCATCTCTTCGCCTCTCATACCTTCTGCTTTCATACTTTGATGTCCTCCGCTCCTTTGGTTGGTAGGTCGGGTATGTGCATGGAATTATCTCACCATTTATGTATTTATCACCTGAATGGAGACAAAGGGTGAACAACTTAGTGACAAATAAGCAATAAGCATATAAATGAGCAGATGCGGATAATTGTGTTGCACTGACCTCCATAGTCTTTGTTTTTTACATCGATGTAGGAATCGGGGAGCACCCACAGGACACCGGGCAAACCTACAGGCAACGTAAGAAACAGTTTCAAAAAGCAAAATCCCACAAAATGTTTGAAATAAAATGGTTATGTACCAAAACAATCCATGAATCGAGGATTACCCTTGAACTTCTCTGATGTTTCTTCATCGACAGTGCACTGGAACCCGGTGTAGGTGGTAGTGCTGAAGGCATACATGTTCTTCTTGGCTTCCTCCATGCTGCAAGCGTAACCAAATGCTCAGCCTAGACTTTTACCCTTTGGAATTGAGATGCACCATATGTGTAACCAAATACTCAGAAGGAAAATTCAAGTCTACATTATACACAGCTAAACTACACAGATGGTCACATCTCTTCACATATGTGCAGTAACCATGGAACAAGGTTCCAAGTATCTAATCGATACTTCTTGTGAATTGCTTGTATTACCTTGATGTAGGAGCACGAGAAATAAAATCTTCCTTTATCTAAATAATGTGTCTACAGTTTAAATCCTGTGAAATAAAAAAGTACATGCTGTGTTGCATATTTATCTATCTATGTACTGCACACTTGTGCATCTTGTACAATTGGGATGCATAGCAAGTTCAGGAGCATGAGAGGACTACAGGACCAACCGAATGCAATGCTTGCACTTCATGAAAGAAATGCAGGATTCCAGTTCCAACCCCAAATCGGCGCATGCTCCATTTCCTCTTACAACTAGCTAGCACTGAAATCAAACAACATTTTGTTCTTGGACTGGTATCTTAGCAATGCCTACAAGGAACTGGTCCTCCTCGAAAGATTAGCTACCAACTCGGTGAACGAAAAAAAGATGCCAAATTCCTCCCACCATACACGCAACTAGAGAAGTATCGGTAGGAAGGAAGGACGGGGAACCGCGCGCGGGGTTTACCTGCCGAGGACGGTGGCCAGGGTATTGAGGTATGTGTCGATCATCTGCTCGCGGGTGGGCGCCGGGTCCTTGGGGAACTCCATGACGATCAGCCAGTGGTTGTAGTCGCACCCCGGGAGCAGTATCGTCTCCCTCTGCTCGCTCCCCGCCCCTGGCGGCCTCGGCTGCGCCGCGCTCCGCCGCCGCAGGGCGATCACCGGGAAGGACGCCGCGGCGGCGGCGCGGGGGAGAGACGCGGCAGAGAATGAGGAGGGCTTGGCGGGGAAGGCGAAGGCCCTGGCCGCGACGCGCCCGGCGGCGGCGGCAGCGGCAGTGGGGAGCGAAGCCATTGCGGCAAGAGAGAGAGGTTTACGAGTTGGAGGAGATAAGGCGAGAGAGTGATGGAGAGGAGGAGAAGATATTTCAAGACAAGGGTTTTAGCTTTGTGCTTATGGGCCTGATGGGCCTGAATGGACCTGATGGGCCCGTCTGTAACTGGCTGGCCCTATATATATTCCTTATTCCTCCCAGCATTTTGACAACAATCTGTTTGTTTTCATCTTTCTGAGAAAGCGACGTGAATTTTTTGGGGGGATGATTAAATATGTTTCTGATCAAATCCTATATTTAATCTCTTGGAGAACTGTTGAGACTTCAGAACCTCAGATTATTGATATTTTTTTTGTTGTTTTCTGCTGTTTGTGATACAATCCTGCTATAGTGCTGGTTATGTTGTACTTCCAAAATTAGTTGAAATCATGACATAGTTTCTCTCCTGATGCTTCTAGCTTGTTTAACAGCAGTTTTTTTTCTAATAAAATAATGCCATTCTTTTTTAATAGTTTCTATGGAGAGATTTCATATCTTCAAAGGAGATGAATCACAAGAAATGCCATGTGTCCTCGCCATAAAGGAGGAAAAGGACCAAAGAGTGCACCAAGTACTGAAAAATTTGTAGTACTACCTTTATTGAAATTAAAATCAGGTTCTCCTAGGTTGAAAATGACTATGTCCTGTTTCTGAATCAACACCCAGCTACCCCTTCCCTATCATGAAAGAGAAGTAAGAGGCATCAAACGAGTACACTCTAGATCTTTTTTTAGATAACAGACTGTAGAACTTACGAGATGATACCTGCTTACATCACAAGAAAGACACCAGTAGCAATTAAATTAATCGCCCGCAAACACGCGAAGTGATAAAGGGCTTCTTCTATTCGCAAGAATTTCATGGGAATTTTAAAAGTCTTACTAGAAACAGTTCAATTCCCGCGGGAATTGCTTTACCGATTTGTTGCCTTGATCGCTGCATGTGCATGACAGCAAATACGACGCTTATACCAGCAACAATTTTCAATCGAAGTAGCTTCTCTGCGTAGTTAGCTGAAAACTGTCATGGAGACAGTTGATAACCTGGTTAAAGACTAGTCATTTTACACATGTTCATCTGATGAAACTAGAGCTAAACTTTATTCCATCTAGACGGCTGGGCTCAAACATGATCCGGGTGATCACGCAGAACACGTGAGCTTCTTCGCGATCCCCGCAAAGTATTTCCCTTGGTGGAAGGCCTGCTGCAGCTCAAGCTCACTAGGAACCCTTGATCCATCCCCAGCAATTGTGCCAGACCCATATGGGCTTCCACCCTTCACCTGCTCCATCTCAAACATACCAGCACCAAATGTGTAACCCACAGGAACATAGATCATGCCGTGATGCACTAGCTGAGTAATCGCCGTCAACCTACGAGATCAAGAGCAAATTTATCATATACTCCATTATATATCAACTTAATTCGAACTTTCAGTTGTAAGATATGAGTAGACACTTCAAATCATATACAATTTCCACGATAACGTAATTGGTTAACTAATGCTACTCTTGATGAAGAAAAATGATAAGACTGTGTGCATCAAAGTTGGAAACTTCGAACATGATTTGGTGGAACATCTTACGGAGTGGTTTCTTGGCCACCACCCTGGCAGCCGGTGGAGAAGAACAATCCTGCAGGCTTGCCCGCGAGCCGCTGCGTGCACCATAGATCACTGGTGCCATCCATGAATGCTTTGAACTGTGCAGCCATCATGCCAAATCTAGTCGGGAACCCAAAGATGAGGCCATCAGCATCTGCAAGCTCTGCGGGTGCGATGATTGGCACATCCTTCTTCGGAGGAGCGCCCATCTTTGTGAGTGCTTCGTCAGAGACAGTTTCTGGGACCTACTTAGAGTTTCAGATGATAGTGTTTTCAACAGGTTAAGAAATCATTCAGCAAAGTAAAAAACTCTAGCAGTAGTTCTCGGTCACTGTAATGGTGTAACCTGCCATAGCTTGACTTCGACGCCTTCGACAGAAGCAGCACCCTTTTCGATCTCTTCTGCTAGCTTCGCGACATGGCCATATGTGGAATAGTACCTGTAGAATATGAACTCATAAATACAAGAACTTCAGGATGAGATGTGCTTCTGTTTTTGGTACAGTGCTCTATAAGATTGAAAAAGTCCTCCAACTATTTCAACAGTTTGGCTATGGCGATAAAATGTTTTCAGACAAGTTTCGTAACATTCTGCAAGAACCATCTGAAAGCAACAAATGGATAGTGTCAAACAGGTAAGCTTGCAGAAACATCCACAGCATTCTGCAGCCCCACATATAAAGCAAACAACAAGGGCAAGCACATATTGTCAAGATATACTCTCCCACAAGCCCTTTCTGTAGTGTCTTGACCTGAACTAACATAGCACTCATCTAAGGATGCCTTTCTCTGTCACTCTTGGTGCACCATTTAGGTCAAGACAAAATAATACACAGCAAAACACACCGGACATTTTTTTTCTGAGTTATCATAACCCCTAGACAGTGCATCTAAAGAAAGCAGTAACTGAGCAATAGCACAGACAGTTACTGAGTAGTGACTGAGCAACTTCATTACTACTACCACCCCAGATTTACCACTTTCCACAACATGTGGTTCTGAACTCTGAACCCCAGAGGAACAACGAAGCAACAAAATTACTGATCTCTGGAACCAACCCATTCCGATATACAGCATCAGGAATCCCCAAGGAGCAGAAAAAAAAGGTCACCCAAATTCATACTGCAGCTTTTTCAGTAAGTAAATCTTTTGCACCCCATTTCGCCACCATTCACGCAAAAAGATCAAGAAACTTGCTGGATCAAAGGGGTGAGAGGCATGCAGGAAGTTGGTGAGTTGAGGTGCGCTCACACTATGTAGATCTTGGCAGCCATGGACTCGGATGCTTGGGGACTAGTAGAGATTGGAATAGTGGGAAGAAGGGGAGAGAAAGGAATCAAAGGATTGAGACGAGCTTGGGTGTCCGTGTTTATAGGAGGGAGAGCTCCTCCTTCACGTGTGCCGGTCAAAATCGTCGAGACGGCGACCAACGCGCTACGTGTACTACCCTCTGGCGAGGCTCCGACAAACACTGCACCTGGTGCATTTTCCTAAGGAAACAATTACAAGCAAGACGGCTTTGTTTCTTCACCCAAGGTTTTCTCTTTCGAACTTTTCTTCACCCAAGGTTTGGTGAGAGAGATTGAATGCTGTATATTGGATGTCCAGTTTTCCCTTTTTGCTTGCGGCCCTAGGTTGGGTTGGGCTGGGCTGGGCTGGGCCCAAACTGTACTAGGCCCGTTGTGACCTGACGTAGTAGTACTACTGTTACCGTAGTGGATTTGGCCCATGGTCGGATTATCTATGCACGTGTAGTTTTCCCATTCACTATGCACATCTCTCTCAGAAAAAAAAGACAATGAGAAAAAACGTGCGCCCGGATATATTTCGAGGCTGCAAGCCAGTTTTTGGCGATGACAAAAGTTACCAACAGGTGGCAATTTTGGACATATAAGCCAAACTGACATGCTAAATATCGGCAAATCAACTTAGTGTTGCGTTGTCTAAATATTGGTTTGCTAAAATTTAGTCTTGGATTGGAGACCAACCAATCAATGCCCAATTTTACCATACTTGCCAAAACATTGGCTTGCTAAATTTTAGCTAGAAACAAAGCCTTTTCATTTAGATAAACACTACAAATTACATAATATTCGCAAGATAAATGACTACAGTCTCTCCGTGTATGTACGTACGATTCTAGATATATAGCCACCTCACGCCTTTATATGATCATATTCTAGATAGATACAATTTCATTTTAGACTAAATCATGCGCATTGCTGGTAGAAAAACACTAGCAGTTTATAGGAACATTCGGAGTTGCAGTCAGCCGCACGCCACCATCAACACATTTAGCCGTGCTTAACCAGTTGATGTTTGACTCGATCAATCGATCAATCCGTGCCTATTCAGCGGTCAACACCAAACGGCCGAATCTTTCTTTACTTAGCCACAAAACCATCGTCCCTTTTGGACACATTGTCCCCCTCGGACGGCCAGTCTTTTATTCCCAACTTGCTCAGTGTCTCCCTGCGCAAAGTTAGGAGAAGAACATTGACCAGGAGGGCTGGGAATTGCGACCAAGGAAAACTGGGACATAATCTTCCTGCAAAATCGTCTATTATCTATATTCAAGGGCTAACTGATCGATGCAAATGGGAATCTATGTCACGGAACGATATATGTATCCTCTGTTTCCCACGGTAACTCTATCCAGGGTTCTGGTAACCGGCAGTGTTTCCAGTTACTGGCCTGCAAATTTGACAAAATTTAGTCAAATTTCGTGAAACGACGTTTGAATTTCCTGAGTTACCGGCGGTAAGTATCTGTGTATTTACCCGGTCTATCGGCACCCCCGGTAAAAAATTTGCCCCGTGTATTCGAGACTCTTGACTTTATCTAACTCTTGCTGAGGCGTGGTTAGCATCAAGGCTAAAGTTAATATGGTGATGAAGGTTGGAAGCGACAGTCACAAACATATGGGGCCAGGCAAGCCATGAGTGGCCCAGGAATCAGTGACCGCACATTGCGCAAACAAGCAGGTAGAAGAGACATGGCTCCTCCAAGGTGGTGCCAATGGCATCACCAATCCTTGGGCAAATCGACATGTGGCAGCCAGGGTAGGCAAGCAAAACAGATCAAGATCCGGACACACTTGGGACCTATCTAGTCCCTACCATCTCAAACTTCTTGTAAGGGTGGTTGCTCTTGGACAGCAGCAGGCCCAACCAATCATCTAGAGCCTTCGGTTTGGCAGCACCCCACTTGGCTAACAAGTAACAAGGTTGTTCATCCAAACATCCAAACATGTCATGACAATAGTCACATCTTTCGCGTGAACATGAAGTCTGTGTTTCAGAGTATTAAGGTAGAAATGAGACTCAAACCTAGATGGGTGGATTCGCAATCTTGTTCGTCCACCACTTAGCATAGAACTGTTCTGGACATGATGATGATCAGTAGAATACACTACGGACAACAATGGCGGCTAATCAAAATAGGTAGGGCACAGAGGAAAAGAGGAAATAATGCCTTGGCATCTATGTTCACTTGATCATGCATGCCCTGGGGCCTGAAAGCTGAAAGGCTACTATTGCTGCAGACACCTTGTATGTGCCTCCTTTTGACATCATCTGCGCTCTCTCTGAAACAGCATCCCTCGTCAATCTCTGTCTCCTTTTGCAGTTTCCCATCCATTCTCACCTCTTTTGCTTCTTTGTTTCTTCTCAGGATGATTATCGTTATCTGAATCAGATTCCATGGCATTTGGCATGCAGTGTACATGCTGCTTTCCATGCGCCTCATCATGTTCACCTGCATCGATCCGTCGTCCCTGTCCCCATGGCAAATTCACCACAAGACGACTGCTAGGAGCACAGAGGGTTCTGACACGGAGGCCCCATCGATAGGCGCAAGATGGTTGGCCCCACATGACAGTGACCCAAGATGATCTCGAGAAAAAAAATCGCTGAGCATTTCTGTCCTGATTCAAGATGACTGTTTGTTGTCATGTGCTGATGATTACTACACACCCCTTCTTTGAGCATAGGTTTCCCTGAGTTAGTAGTAAACATGGACCACCTGGTCTTATGAATTAGGTATGATGCAACTTATCACTTCTGTGTTATGATTCCTATAGCTACAGGTGCAGTCACTCGCCAGCAGCTTTGCAGAAAGTTCACAGGTGAGAATTAATCAAAATGATGGAACTAGCTTTACCTTTTGCAAGATTGATGCTAATGCCATGAGCTTTAACCTCAGTGATGCCCATACATCTTTGCTTGCTCTTTTGCTTCAACTTTAAATGACATAGCTTGGAGCAGACAAACATGGATTTGCCACACACCACCAACCAGGAAAGGCACCAAAAAAAGGAAATGAACAAGTGTAATTCAGGAAAAAACTGCCGATGCTATCTGCAAAATTAGGCACTCAACCTAAATGGAGCAGATCCATTGGATGAGGACATCCATCTGATGATATCACATTTCACATCATTCACTCATGCAGTGTGTGAAAACTTGATGATAAATCTGTACGAGAAAGTAAGCGACTAATCCTACCATATGTGCACGGTCAACCGAATTTGGCAGGACTATTTCAACAGCTCGGTCGAAATATGACGCATGGCGCATGACCAAATCAGTTAGGAAAAGAGAACATGGACATGGGGAAAAAAGCTGCGCAACATCACACAATTACATGAGGTGACCCACTCAAAGTAATTCAGATGCAAGGTAGTTGATGACTGCAATCTGAATGGCTTAATCCTGTCCACTAAACAAGATCTCGGATTAGATCCCTGGTTACAGCTTTTAGTAATGATGCCAACGGACTTTTGTTGGTTTATAGAACAAGCCATGCTTCCAAATGGACACACCAACCACCTCCAAGGAAAGTTTGTGGTCAAGGTCAACCCTTATCTTATGGTTGCTAGGTTTCCATTCAGACAATGTCAACATCAAGGCCACATCACCACTGCACAATCCACCAAGTTTTCTATGCAGTTCTAGAAAGCCAAGTAAGATCATTAAAAAAACTACACTATCCTCACAGAAAGAAATAGGAAAAACCCGAAAAATAATAGTGTAAGTTGTTAATTTCTTAAGGTGACTTCATCGGCATCGAATCTCAAGAAGCCCCACTGCTTTGTCATCGACCTTTCCATATTTAATTTGATGTGCAAAGTGTAAGCTAGTTGACGTAGCAAAAATTGGACCATCTACTAATCAAGATGTCCTTGTCAAACAAAATGATAATCTAAGTTGCACAATGACCACTCACTTCTTTAAGAACTAGAGTGATGCAAGCAATCTTGAGAGAATCACATGGCTTGGTTGAAACATTCAAGTCCTAATGGCCTAATCTTTTTACACATTACAGCACTTAGACAGTTTATTCAGGATTGATAAAACTTCAGATAATATATAGAGCAAATGTTAGCCAATCAAAATATCAGGCCCTCCCCAAATGAAAAGAGCAATAACAGTTGCACATTCTACCGATTAATTTAAGGTTCATGATGATGCAAGCGATAATGCGGGTACTCCATGAGTTTGGTGTCGGATCTCTATTGGCTATATTATATGGACAACAGGATGCCCATGCAAATTAGTTTAATTCAGACGTCGAAACATTAGGACAATGCACGGGCTTTAAGCACAACACTTGATAAAAATTATTGCAAATTGCAATATATGTCAAACCTGACTGAGCAAATATACGACAAAGTACATACCAAGTTAGCATACCCACATGAACTTCTGAGCAAGCAAGCCTTAGTACTTCTAATACATGTAAATTTTCATTTCTTATCATATATCACATCAAAGGGGGATGATAGGCAGATACACACAATCCAATCCTCCTCATTGCAAACTATGGCACACAAGATAGACGAAAGGATCAGGATTTGAAATGGAGCCAGAGCATATGAATATGATCACTTGATCAGATGTATCATACTTGTGACATTTCAGACTGGGGGATTCGGAACTCGGTATCTCATCTGGACCCCCCAAGCAGTCAATGAACCATATTTTATAAACAAAAACTAATTCTACTTATTTTTTCCCTTCCTTTTCGGCGCTGCTGCAACATAAAAAAAGAAGACAAAAATTTTCACCTTTGCTGTTTCTAACTTTGTACACTGAGGCCATCACTGATTCGAAGACGTGCCGAACCAAAATTATGACAAATTTGATCTTTGGATGTCTCCTTGCTACACTTTCTCAAGTGTCCGAGCCAATTCCACCGCGTTCCTCGCAATCTTGCAGTTGTCGTCGTTCACCAGAGCCTCACAGAGCTGGAAAGCTCCCAGCTTTATTGCTTCCATTGCCAATTCGTTGCTCTCGGAGCAAATCCAGTACAAGACAACCAGGGCCTGCTCGATTGCACGGGCGTTGCCGCTGCCGGCGACGCTGCAGAGCACGGACAGGATGCCCGGGATTTTGGACAGCTCCTGGCGCCCCTCGCGGTTCTTTGCGATGAGGCCGAGCACCTCGACGGCGCGGGCAGAGCCAGCGGCGGCCAGCTCGGCGAGTGCCACCGCCGCGCCGGCGCGCACCGCGCGCCGGCGGTTCTCCGGCAGCTTGCAGAGCTCGTAGAGGGTTGTGGCCGCCTCGCGGCGCTCCCACGCGCCGCCGCGCCGGAGCAGCCTTGCCAGCGCCGGGATGGCAGAGGGATGCGCACCGATGGTGCACTTGTTGACGCCCACAGTGGCGAGGCTCGTGAGCGCCGTGGCCGCGTGGGCCGCGGCGGCGCCGCCGCCGGACAGCGCGGCGGAGAGCGCGTCGACGGCGCCGTCCGCCACGAGCCCCACACGCGCGTCGTCGCCGTCAAGGCTGAGGTACACGAGCGCCCTGGACGCCGCCTCGTCCCCGGCCGCCGCGTGCCGAAGCAGCACCCCCACCGCGCCGGACTCCAGCACCTGCCTCCGCCCCGCCGCCCCAGACTTCGCCAGCCTGAGCATCCCCAACACGGAAGACGACGTCGTCTCCACTTCTTGACACTCGCCACCCCGAACCTTCTCCCCCGCCGCCGCCGGAGACACGGCCGCTATCAGGCGGCGCAGGGCGTGGTTGGGTATGAGTGGCGGCGACGGGGGCAGCGGCAGGTTGGTGACGGGACAGGTGAGGTGGCCCCCGTCGAGCCAGCGCTGGATGCTACGGCGCTCGAAGGTGTGGCCGGAGGGGAGGATAACGGGGTCCGTCATGACCTCGAGCGAGATGGGGCAGCGGAAGTCGTCCGACCACGACGCCTGCTCCTGCGACACCTCCATGCCAGGGCGCGTTCTTGGCGTGGGAGCGAGGATCTGCGGCGCCTAAGAAGGGAGGAATGGAAAGCGTGTAGGACTGTGGAAGAAGAAGAAGAAGAGGTGGAGGGAGTCCGTAGTGGGGAAAGTCCACTTCCGGTGGAAGGAAACGGGATGATGTGGGAGGGAGCGAGTGGGAAGACCACCCGGTGGGTTTAAGTACTCTCTCACTCTGCGTGCGTTATCTTGCATTATTTGCTACTCCCTCGGTTCATAAATATAAGAGGTGCATAAAATTTTAGGTTCAAGTTTACTCAATAATTAAGCTAATAATATTAAATTATATAATATAAAAGCAATACAATTTAAAAATACATTTAAATATGAATCTAATGATACCACTAGTATGTCATATAATTTAATATTATTGGTTTAATTATTGGTCAAAGTTAGACCTTAAATTCTGTGCACGTCTTACATTTGTGAACGGAAGGAGTAGATATTATCTGCATCGTTATCGGTAAATATGCTTACTCGCGAATTTTGGGTAGATGTTTATTTGCACCGCAATCAGTGTATATAAAAATAAATTATTTGTAATCTTCGTAGATGTTATCTATATTGTGATTACTGTGCGTACGTCACTTGTAATCTTTGTTACTGTAGATGTTATCTACACCGTGATTACTTTGCACACATCACTTGTAATCTTTGGTATATGTTACTTACATTGTAATTGCTATGCATGCGTTAGTTATGATTTTTCGTAGATGTTACTGGCATCTATGCGTGCATTTATTTGCACTATTTGGTATTCTTATCCGTCATGCCATATTTAAGTACTCTACGTACTAGTAATCTTTGGTAGATGTTGCTTGTATCTATGGACCGAGCGTATTCTCTCACCCACCGTGCAAGTTTATATTCATATTTGTTTGTTATAGTCTCACAGTGTGTTTTTAAACTAATAGATGAGACTGGAGATAATCTTTGTTAGTGCGTCGTTTTTAATCTTGTGCGCTCCTGTATCAGTATTGACCAGGCAAAATTTAATGGCGACTGCTACAAATCGGCATGCCGATTTGTGCATTTCATCGGCACAGTGCACAGCCGTCAGATTAGACGGCAAGATTAGCAATAAACATGATTAGCTAAATTTACGGGAAATATTTTTAGTGACTATAGGAAACAATTGTAGTGATAATATGAAACATCGTGGGCTCCTTCTGTTAATACAACATGGAAACATTTGTACAGCGAGAGGAAAACACTTTACTAAACCTTGCGCAACAAAATTTTCGAACCAATACAACAATGGAAACACATGTTGTAGATCCGATTTTTAAGGAAACTGATCCCGAAATTTTAGGGAACAAACTGCGAATTTAATTGGTTTAATTGAAGATTGAATTGGCCAGAGTAGATATGCGTGGAAACATTGTTGTCGTGATACAGAAACATATCGTTAAGACGTAGGCAACAAACTTGTTCAACCAATGCAACAACTAATGTTTATTCATCCGGGTTAATGTGTTTATGTTCCATTCATCTGGATATTCTGTTTCCCATACAACAATAATTCGTTTCCATCAACAACTAATGGAGAAGCTGCAGTAGACGCTCGCCGAGCTAATTTGTTGATGTTTCATTCATATGGGTATTTTGTTTCCCATATCACAATAAATTATTTCATGTAGAACAATCATTTGTTTCCATCAACAACTAATGGAGAAACTATAGCAGGCACTCGCCGAGTCCTTGCTGTTGATGACGACGCCGGCACCGATGATGGGGAGGTAGGCGCCACGTAGAGGAGGCTGTGGACGGTGGCTGCGGCATGGTGTGCCGCGGAGTACTCCTCCACCCGGAGCGCCGCCGCTTGGGCGTGGAGGATCCCCGGCGTGGACATGAGCTGCTCCCGCGCCGAGATGGAGATGTTGAGGAGCGCGGCCGCAGCGTCCTCGGCGGACGTCGACATGGATGGCGCCGTGAGCTGCGCGGCGAGGAAGGCGACGGCGCCCGCATCGGCCAGTGGAGCGCGGATCTCCGGGTCATCCTTGGAGGCGCGGCGGAGGTCGGCGACGGCCGCGGCGGTGCGGTCGGGTCGCGCATGGCAGCGGAGGCCTCGGGCCGATCCTCGAGGTGCAGCCATGAGCACAAGTCACGTGGACGAGGAGGACGAGGGGCACGGCGCCGGTCTCGTGGGCAGCACGGAGGACGGCAGGGACGGCGCTTTCGGGTCTCCACGGTGACGGCGGCCATGGCATGTGGTGAGAATAGAATGTGAAGAGAGATGGAACCCTAATTGGGGTTGGGGAGATTAAATAGCTCGTAAATTTGCCATTAGATGAAATCTGCAGGAATCAATGGTCAGATGGCATGCCGATAGACTGGCTTTCATCGGCATGCCGATAGGTAGAGTTTTCCAAATTTAATTCATTGTTGTTTGTAGGAGAGTGAATTAGAGAGGATGTAACCTTTTATTTGTGTGTGGATTATTGAGTTGTGTATGTGTATTTGGAACATTTTGTGTAATACTCCTAAAAGTACATGGTTGGAATAGTTTTATACGAAAGAGTTAATGTCAGCCTTGATTATGGATTTGGTCCTCGTGTGGAAATTGGACGAACCATTGCCTTAATGTTTGGAGATACAGTACTATTATTCTCCTTTTGTGCGTGATTAATGTTCAGATCTTGGAATAGAAGCACTGTGCTTTACTGTCGTACTACTGTGCGCTGCTGATTGGAACATGCATGCACATGTTTTGCATGGCATTGGGAGTTACGAATATATTATACTTGTGGGACAAAGATAGAGATACGATAACCTACAAGTGTAATTCAATCATTCATGGGATTATTGGGTTGACATGTCTCTAAATATATATATGCTATTTGTATTATTCACGGAAGCATTGCAACAAAAGAAAGAAAAATCAAACGTCATACCATTGGTATATATTCTTTGGACTCTGTGTAGAGAACTGGCAGATGCATGTTCGATCATCCGTAGCTTTCATCCAACAATTATTAGGTCAATTGCCTAATTACTGAACGATTTTGAAGTTATTTGCGACTAATAATGAGTAAATTTGTATTGTAGATCTTTATGTTACGAATAAAGCACATGTGATCAAATGTAACAAC
Organism: Stipa capillata; assembly: GCA_019208055.1. Classification (NCBI taxonomy): domain Eukaryota; kingdom Viridiplantae; phylum Streptophyta; class Magnoliopsida; order Poales; family Poaceae; genus Stipa; species Stipa capillata. The sequence goes on along the minus strand of JAGXJF010004783.1, from coordinate 83,723 downwards.
CGTCATTAGCAGTTGGCTAATGACCCTCAGAAGAGACGCCTCTTCAAAAGGACAACCGTCACCTTTGTAGCATATATATATTCATGTAAACAGTGCAAGGAAAATAAGAAATCATAATTATTGTGTCCAAACTCTATCTCAATCTTTATTTCCATTTTCTACATTCAAACACGTTATCACGCACGCTAGATTCTCCAAAAAGAGCAATTTTGGCCTACGGTGGCCACGACCCCCTCACCGGCGGTGGCACTAGCATCAACCGGGCTTCCTCCAACGCCGGTGAACATTGCAAAGAAGCCATTTCCAGCCATCTCCACGCCACCAAAGCACTCCGGTGAACTTCGAAGAACAAGAGCAAGAACTCGGTGTAAGCCATGGCCAATGCAAACATTAGTCAAATTCTTACCATCTTGGTGATGATTGACGTCGCTGAAGCAACTATTTGTGAGATTCTTTCCATCTTGGAGACGACCCCCTCAACGGCGCTCGAGCCCATCCAACGGCCGGCGCCCTCAGTCCCGGCAAAGCACCGCCCTCCGGCGCCCGCTCCTTCGGGCGGCCCCCTCCACGGCCGACATGCCCCAACCAGAAGAGGCGGCGTCCGCTCGAGCTCCTCCGGTGGCCGGCGGCGCCCGCCCCTTTCAACCGGCGGCGGCCGGCTCGCCGCTCCAAATCCTCCCGGGCGGGCCCCAACGGCCGGCGCTCCACTCGCCTTCGGCGGGCTCACCGGCGACCGATGCCAAGACAACGCCGAGCTCCCCAACGAAGGCCGGCCTCAACCGGCGGCGGTTTTATGCCACCTCCCCACAAGGCAACAGCGCGGCGGTGGCGGCGGTTAGGGTTAATCCCTAACCGCCCAAGCCTCTTATACAGGAGGCAGCTCGACATGGGCCAATTGGGCAAAATAGGCCACCGGCCGAGTGCGGCGATACGCACAGACGAAGTGCCTTCTCGACTGTACATATCTCACAGAGTAGCACGACAGAAGCATTGCAGTGGTTCATTTATTACAACTTAATTTACAAACTCAGAGAACAAGATACAAATATATTCCCAAAAGTACGGGGAATTTAAAACCGTTATCGTTTGGCTACAGCAAAAGTCTTCACTACTACTCTCGATTCACTCGACCTACTAACTACTCGGTGTTGATCTCGTCGTGGAACTCGACGTAGTAGTTGACGCCTTCATCCTCCTTTGTTGTTGCTTACTCTTCGGGAACTTCGTCGTCGATCTCGACGTAGACCACCTCCTCCTCCGTCGTCGGCTCACAGCCTACTCAAAGGAATTTGATAGAGGGATGAGTACAGAAGGTACTCAACAAGTCCAGGAATAGCAAAGAGGTGTTTGATGCACTATCTACTGAGAACGGCAACGTTCTCCAAAAGCAATACAGCTGGAGAAGGTAAGAGAGTCAAGTTTTAATTAAAGAGACTAATGATCTCATGTCTCACAAGCTGCTAGGATTCCCGATGAATCCCTTTCTAGGATTCCCGATGAATCCCTTTCTTGCCGGGTTCGCAGTTCCAACCGGGAACACGGAGTGACAATGCCACAATTCTATACACTCTGCAGAGGTGCGTAACTGTACCCACAAACGATCATAAGCATGTACCCAAGGTGATCAGTCCCGAATCACGTACCCATGATCACAGAGCCGTTTCACCGCCCGCTCGGTTATACTCCGCGTCGCAGTCCTGCCCAAACTGGCCAAGGACTACCAGCCTCAAATGGATACTCTGTTCGTACCATAATGGATACTCCGTTCGTACCATTATGGATACTCTGTTCGTACCATCATGGATACTCTATTCATACCATCATCCCAGTAGAAGATACTCTCTTCGTACAACTACTGAGGCCTTCCTTTCCCGGGGGAGTATAGACCTAGGGTAAAGGGTACTTTAGCTCAGCCCCGCCCATACAGGGTATGTGGTAAGCGCATTCGCTACGGCCCTTAAGCACATTCGATCATTGGTTGCATTAACATTATATGAAACATTCCCGTGTGATGAAATCCACCTTCCCAAATGTGCCAAACTGCACCCATACCAGTATTTCACCACCCACCATGCTATCGCCCAAGAACCGGTGATCCAAAACAAAACAACAATAGTTGATTAAGCTTAGAAAGTAAGTTTTGTGCAGGTTGTAGACAAGAGGGAAATTGTGGATCATTCTCAACGGATATGAACAAGAACTGGACTTGCCTGGTATCGGATTGAAAATGGAGTTCGAAGGGTTCACTTGCGGAACTCCGGCTTCTGACAAAGAAAGTAATAAAGTCCGATAAGGACTAATCCAGAAAAATCTCAAGTATGAATGCAATGACATGGCGTTATATGCACGTGATGATGCGTGTATTAAACTTATCATCTATGACCCTTAAACTTACATCCTTTTAATAACCTCTTAAAGATTCAAGATTCCTACGAGTAATTCAGACGTTAAATATCTTAAATCCCTTGTCCATCATCTTATGATAATATCTATCAACTTGACTTTTGTTTTCTTCACTCACCATTTTAACATGTTCTATTTAATCCAATGTCCTTAACTCAAACTTTAGTTAGGATTTTAAGAAGATTAACTTAGGTTTCACTCTCGTTTTAAAGAATAAAACATATTGCTCAATTTAAAATGACTTATAGCTTAATTAGTCTTAAAATTTTCCTCTAAGAAAACCCATTACAAAACTAAACAAGTTATTTCAAATTTTTCATTCATTCTTTAACCTCACATGTATATATATATTTTTGATATGTTCCTCTCTTTTTTTTCATTTTTATGCCTTTTTTTTCTTTTCTATTTTCCACTTCCATTTTATTTTTCCCTACTCCCTCTCTGGTCGGCCCACCAGGCCCGTACCGGTGCCCCTCTCAATCTTCTCTCCCTCACCTCTCTCACGCCGCCGGCTGCCTCTCCTGGTTAGCGCCGCCGCCGAGGCCCACTCTTGCCGCCGCCTCTCTCTCGCTACTCCCCTCTGCCTCCGGGTGAACGCCGCCTGGCTGGACCCGTTCCGGTCGCTTCGGTCCCCTATTGAGGATGCTCCACCTCCCGGCCACGGCCTGGTCTCCTCTTGGAGGTGGCTCGCTCCCCTCGGCGCCGCCTCGAGCCCTAGGGCTCGGGCTAGCCGTCGCCGTGCTCCTCCTCCCGCTCGGCTCTCCCGAGCGCGCGTCGCTGCCAGCGCTCGGCCCCGACCCTAGCTCGGTCTTAGGCTTGCCGCCGCTGGGAGTGCCGCCTCACTCCGGTCCTCTCGCCTCGACGCCTCCATCTCCGGCCGCCACCGCTGGACGGCGGTGGTTTGGCCGCACCGCAACCGCGGTGGTGCGCCGTGCCTTAGGTAAGCCTCCTCCTCCTTCTTTCTTTCTACTTTCCAACTTCCCCCAATTTTTCCTCCTATTTTCCCCCATTTGTTCTAGGGTTCTACTCAATTGAATCTGGTTATTGCTTGGTTAAAGCTTAATTTTGGTGCTAGACCGATTGCCGTGCTTGATCTAATGGTCCCCGATTTGCCTAAGCCTGTTCTGAAAATTCCCAAAATCCCCATTTGCTTCCGTTATGATCCTGCTGATTTTCCCCAAACCTCTAGGGTTCCAGTCTCGATTGGTCCAACAACTATACTCGGCCCTTCTCCCTTTTTCTTTTGACTCTTAGCTCTCATGCCACTTCTCATGTGGTACTCCTAGTGCTTAATTAATTTTTGGATTAAATGGTTTCGGTCGAGTGATGAATTTCCTTAGTAGTTCACTATATAAAGTCCTGTGGTTCTCTGATTCATATGCGTATGTCTAATACTGATAAGAACATATGCTTGCTCGAATTAATATCTCTAGTACTAACAGGAATACTACTACACCTGGCATAGCTCCTCTTCATGCTGTTGTTGTTCTTTTTAATCTAAGGAGATGTTTGAGGCATACTGCTACTTAGATAAGAACGGATTACTTTATTTGGTCTGCTGAAATTTCAATCCTAGTGAGTTGCTGGATCGAATTGTTTATATTTGTGCTTCCGGTTATAGGTTCAACCCGTGTTTTACCATTGCCTCCCAATGGCTCAGATTTTTAGCTAATACCAACACTAAATCTCATCTAAGCAAATTCATGTCTTAGAGGTACTTGTTGGTGCTCTATGATTAAGAGCTAATGTGTGGACTACCCGGTTTTGAGGCCGGATAACCCTTGAGTTTACTGTATCGATCCCTGGATCAGTAGTCGATACACACAAGTACTTGATACATAACCATGCCATACATCGTTTATTACAGACATTAACCATACTTGGTCTTTTAGTTCTTACAAACCGGGCCTATTGGCCGAATTAAAACAGCAGCGGAAAGTAAATACGGTGGATAGCCCATCTATATGCCGAACCACAGGCAACAGACTGGGAAGAAACCCTACGCCTCGAAGTCGCTGTCGCTGTCGCCAGACTGGTATTCCTCCTCTTCGTCTGGCCACATAACAAACCAGGTGAGTACATTGAATGTACTCGCAAGCACTCCGCCGGGGAGTTTAATACGGATATGAACATGCTCGGGATTTATCAATAATTATAGCTCTATCCTATGTTTCATGTTGTGCGAGAAAGTAAGTTTGCATTTGGAAATAAGTACATAGATGTAAAAGCGATTTTATCAAAAACATCTCGCCGCAGCGAGATAGGGTATTGCTCAAATACTCGGCCCGTACCCCGGGGGAGTTTACTTTTGTGCTTACCGCTACTGCGGTACAGCACGGTACTTGCCCGGTTCCACAGGGAGACGCAGCTCGCCTCGTACTTACGGGGTTCCCAATCGCCCGGTTCCTCAGGTAGACGACGCTTACCTCGTACTTACGGGGATTCTAAGGTTTGCCCGTAGCTACGGGTAAACCCGACTTCACACCTCCCGATACGACGGGAATTTGGCAATCTGCCCTGTGAACACGACGGTTCACGTCCTTAAACCCATAACCCAGAAATCCTTTTTGGGGCTCAGAGAGCCAAAACTACTTTAGTGTGGCCCGACCAAGTTCGTCCATGACCGCGGACGCGGCTATTCGAATAGTTTTGAACACTCTGCAGAGGTTGTACGACTTTACCCACACGATGTAGTTCACCCTGGGCATACCGTGCACTGCATGCTACCAGAGCTAGTACAACGAGACTCTTCGCCGGTGTGAACCCAGCCATGAACCCGTCAGAAGGACATATCCCACACCTAGCTTGAGTCAGTATCATCGCTACAAGGAGGTTGGTGTTCCAACTCTGTGGCGAATAATACCTCGTTAAAACCATGGGTTTATTCTCTACAGGGGTTAAACCCACCCCATCCGCACTCTACTAACTGCCCACGGGTTCATGCTAGTCCAGGACGGTTACTAGATCAAGTCCTTCCCACAAAGGACATGTGGTCGTACTGTAAGACTTGGCCAAACGGCATTTAAGACAGGTCCTTAGGTGATCCGAGAAGGACTCCACTCCACTCCCGTAAACGGGCAGCGAGAACCACGACGGGCCTTACCTCGCTCTTTAACAACTCCCTGCAAACACCCTTCATTACCAACCCGGATCGAAAACTTCTCCCTTTTTAGCTCGGTTCCACAGAACCATTTTCACGGTAGAATATCCCAACCCATGCATATCCTACCTTCCATGCACCTCTACAACCCGGACGCGACGGTCCGTTTCGATATTTCATCACATGAAATATGGGGTGTTGCTTTCCGTTTTCCTTTTCGAGAACCTACTTCATCTACTGCGGGGCTAAGCATTTATATATATACATACACTACCCTAAGTTTCCGATAATTCTTCGGGATACAGTAGTCCTAAGGCGACAAGGAATACGGGGTCGGACTAGGGTTTCCTATCATCGGTGATATCTATTCTACATAAAATAACAGGGATAAAATATAGCATGCATGATTCGAAAACAAAATAATATTTCGTAAAACTGGGATTCAACATGATCAAAGGCGGAGGGCTTGCCTGGCAGGTCCGGGCTCGGTTCCGGACGCGGGGATGTCTCGGGATCGTCCTGGCGCACGTACCTCACACCGTCAACTACACGTTCAAAAATACGTCGAATAAGAACCAAGCATCACAAGAACAACCGATAAAAGTAATCATGCATGCATCAAGAGTTTCATGATGTTTCTAAAATGTCCTAACTCGTTCGGGTGGGGATTGGATGTGTATAAAGGTGCATGTATTCTTAGGGTTAGGGCTTTTTAGGGTTTCACGATGCCTTTACATCTATGACCTATGCAACACGTAGGTGGATGCCTACTCATGTGAGGGTGCTGGTTCTTAACATTCCTAGAAAGGTTCGACATGGTGGAGATAACCCTAAGACGAACGCATATATGCATATGCATGAAATGACGGGTATGAGTTCTAGGGTTTCGGCGATGAGCACTTGCTCCTAGGGTTTTAGAACTCATGCATTATGGATGAATGGGCTACTAGGGTATGCAAAACTAAACCCTAACCTACTGGACATGTGGCATGCATCACCTAATCAACCTACTTTTGAAAAAGAACAACACTACTTATGCATGTTTAAGAATTAGGGTTTCATGGCTTAGGGTGCTATGGGTTCATCTATCCCCTTAAGCTTGGAGCTAGGTAACATGAATACATGGGTGTAACCAGTGCAAGGATCTAATATGAACATGTACACCTACTGGAACAACCTAGAACTCAAACCCATATTCAAAAGGAGTTCAAAATCTTATTTGAAATTCTGACATGTGTACTGGACTGAGCTGTACAGGATGTTCTAGTGAGATTTTCGAAAAGTGTCTAATACGAAAAATATTGGAAATGAAATTCTAAGAAACTTTTATTTGGGGACTTTTTGGAGAATCGGTATAGAACCATGTGAACCGGCTGGACCAGTGGAGATATGTACTGAACCAGAGGAGATGAGAGCCGGCCGGTTTATTGGAACAGGGGGGGGGGTGACGTGGAATAGGGACTCGGCGCCGGCTTCAACTCATCTGACAGCACGGTCCCGCTTGCCAGCGTCGCAGTACCGAAGCGGTACGTGCGGGGCTTTAGGGAATCTGGGCCCGCATGTCAGTTACAGAGAGGAAAGGGCGAGCGGGGCGAGGGCGCGCACGGGGAAGTTTCCGGCGAGCAATCTAGGGTTCCGGTGAGGTTTCCAGTGAGAAGAACGGCGAGAGATTACGGCGGCTCTAAAGGGAATTAGGTAAAATGATTTGTACCGTTGGGTTCAGGAGCTCAAGGGGAATTCATTTTTGCTATTGGGAGGCTCGCGAGGTTGCTGGTGAGGAGGGGAGGTGGTGTCCAGCGGAGCTCTGAGGTGGTGCTCGGCGTTGGGGAAGAAGGGAGGAAGCAATGGCGAATTCAAGGCGGCTTAGGGAGTTTGAGGGGTTCCAGAGGTGGTTTGAGAGAAGATAGCGAGCTCGGGGTCCTTTATATAGGCGAGCCGGATGGAGTGGCGAGCGCTCGGCTGCTCAGGCTGCCGTCCTTGCCGTGGACTTGGCCACAGGAGCCCGGCGACGTCGCCAGAGATCTCGGTCGGCTCAGGAGGCGCTAGGGGTGACTGCGGCGTGGACTGAGCTCGGGTAAAGCAGTGGTCAGCGGGGCAGAGCTCAGGTGTGCGCATGGCCATGTCTGGTACTGGCATGGGCGCGTCCAGAGCGCGCGCGCTGGCGTGCCACGTGTGTCCTGGCGCCTCTGGTGAGTGACAGCATGTCAAACCATGCCACTGGTTCAAGTTGACGACTGTGAAGCTAAGCAGAGTGAGGGACTTCGAGTGGATGGATTGGAAATAAGAAAGAAGAGCTGGCTCATGTCGGCATGAGCTGCTGTTAGGGTTGAATCCCTGTGCTGGTGGCTTGGCACTGAGAGGCAAGGGAGTAGACAAGGCTCAGAGATGAAGGGATCCAGCTGGTCAGCTCATGGAGAGAGGTGGTTGGCAGTTGGTTGAGTTTAAGAGGAGAGAAGGGGTAGAGGTAAAGGTGCTCGATGAGAATCCTGGCAAATCTTTGAACTGGAGGTGAAAGTATTTTTACAGAATTGGAACAAGGATATAGAGGTGAGTGCTGTGTAAATTTTGTAGAATTTTCTGAGCAAAGAAAAAAAGGTAGCTGTAGTTCAAATGGGGGTTTTGACCTAAATGGAATTTTGAATGAAATTCAAAATTTTTGAATTGGACTTCCCAATTTTATTTTATAAATTGGTGAGGAATATGCTCAAGGAGTTACTTGCAAAATTCTAGACCTTTTGGAGAAATAAAAGTGCATGTGATAACACTTTCTTAAATTCTGAGGTGAGAAATCCTAATTAGGGTTTTGAGCGACGAAGGGGGTTTTTAGGGTTTTCGACGACGGCAGGGTCGTGGTAGGGTGCAGGGGAGGTTAGGGTTTGGGTTTTGGAGATCGGGAACAAAAATGGGTAGGTTGCCACTAGGCTTAGGGTTTGAACGGGCTCGTGCATCTACGGCGCATGAGCTCCGATTAGGGTTTAGGGTGCGGGTTCTATGCATGCGATGACATGAGATGATATGCATGAAGGGATGCTGAAGATCCAAACAAACCGACAAATAAGTTTGGAACATATACGCATATACGCGCTTAGGGTTTTGGTTTTCGAGTAAACCCGATTAGGAAAAACAGGGCGTGACATAATGTTTGTTAGAATCCATTGAAGCTTAACCTTACTGTGCCATACCTCCTTGCCAAAAATGCTCAAATGCTAAAACATATTCTTCACCAGAGTGGACTCTACGTATTTCCTCTTTAACAAAGATATTGCTACTTGGTTTCTGGTCAGTTAACAATGATGCTTAGGTATTTAGGGTCCTCTGTGTGTGTTCATAGATATGTATAGGCATGTATTTTTAGAAACTAGTAAGAACAGGTACTGCAGTGCACTCAGTTAGTTAATGGTACCACTATTCTTAATCTTTAACTCATTTCTGACATGATCTTAACTGAGGAAAGGTTGAGAATTTGAGAAAACTTGAGGGGAACATATGCTTATCTTAATGTTCTCAGGCATTGGTATATAGTGTGTGTTTACCTTTATGAGGTAGCTTCTCAGCTTAAGTTGTTTAGTCAATATGGGTATTCCATTTCTATATACTAGTTGTTTAAACAAATGCTTTACACTTGATCCTAACCCCTCTCTAATTTCTACTTCTGTACATGCATGTCAGTTTTTTCTCTCACTGCGAGAGCTGATGTCATTTCTGGATTCATTGTTATGCCACAACGATGTCTAGTATCTTAAAGAAATATTGATATGAATGGGTACTGCTACCTAATTGTTCTGACTTACACAACTATTGGTTACTACTCTTTATGTTCATTAGCTCCCTATACTAGATTATTTTACATATAATCATGAGCATGCAATGCTGTTATGCTTTAATATTTGTTCGGTAGCTAGGTTTGGATTGATGTGTCTGTTGTCGGGTTTTAAGATCAACCTCGTACCGATACTTGTTTAAAGCTTCAATGTTCTTGTTGGATATCTAAAATTGATAAGAACAGATATACTATGAGGTTGCCTATTTGTTGCCTTAATTTATGAGAGGCTGATTTCTCTAAGAGAAATCTGAGAGAAAACACAATGATAAGAACAGATCTACTACACACGCTGCCTAACAAAACCCTGGGATGAATCCAAATTCTGAGGATGTTTGTTGGAGACATTTAGGGGCCAAAAATGATAAGAATGGATACTACCATGCCTCCTACAAAATTTCCTGTGATGAACATTAGATTCTGAGGGTCCCTATTCATGTTAATGTATGTGCATGTGGGTTGTGAGCCTCTAGGGATTCTTACCTTGGTCTGGTTGGGATAAAACTAGGACTTGGGCTCAGCCGTTGGCCTTGTCTGCTGGTCCTGGTGATGGTCTTGCTCCTATTGCTCCTTGCTCTTCTTGTTCTGTTCCTAAGCTTGCCGCTGGTCCTTGCTTGTGGTGGCTTCCCTTCCTTCCCTGGTTGATGACTTCGGCCTCCTGGAGCTTGATCCTTCTCTACCCTGCTGCTCCTCACTTGCTGGTGGTCATTGCCTTGCTACCTTTTCTCCTGCTATTCCTTATGACTTTGCTCCTCATGGTGGTCTCCTACTCTTTGAGCTCCTATTTTTGCTCTCTTTGCTCTCACCGGTGGCCTCTGCTAGCACCTTGGGTGTATGAGTACGGCTACCTCCTGTTGCCTTATTGTGCTACATGGCTGCACTATTGGATTCTCTGGATTATTACGGAAGCTCTTGCTTGATCTTTTTGCTGCCTTATTCGGTTGGATAAACTATAGCTTGGCTGATATTTTTGGTTGGCTGCCTTGAGAACTAAGTAAGACTGACCATGGTCAAGGTAGCTACGGCTACTAGCATTTTCGGTTGGCTTGTTGGATAAGCTATTCGAATGGAAATTGCTGCCTTAGGAATAAAATGTTTGGCTTTGGTCAATACCTTGGTGGCTGATAAACGTTGATGATGGGTTGCTTTTGATTTGCAAAAATAATTTTCTTTTCCAAAACAAAACCATGGAGGCAATCTAGTTATAGGATGAATAAAATTATTTTCATACTTCTCTCATCTCTTTTCTTTATATGAAATATATTAGATCGAGTCGTCCGATGAGGGTCTTAGCCATGTGGCCCTCGGACGTTTTTGAAAACAAAATTGTTTTACAACTCTATTTTCAAAACTAAAACTTATCTAGGTCATCGGCACGATTTTGCCCCCGCGGCTAATCCCGCGGATGTCGGCGGAATTGTGCCGATAAGACCAACTTTATTTTTAAAACACCGCTTTCAGAAATCTTTGCCTCCTACAGCAACGGCGTGACTCCAACGGTCTCGAGTCCCTATACTCGACGACCTCGGATGACCGCCAACATTTCCGAAGGTTCCCCCCTTCGGCTCTCGGTGCTTCGTCTCTGGCTTGAGGACTTCGAAGACGTAAAGATTCAAGAATTAGGTTAAATTTTGTATAGGTGGAAATATTGCAATGTAATTTTCTTTTATTCTTCATTTATTCCTTTGCACTCATATTATTGTATTATGACATTGTAATATTCAATAATAAATAAGGTTTCAATTTCAATTTCATGAACATGTGTGTAACGATGTATTCGAGATGAGTGCCATGAATGCATGTATGCCATGAATGCACAACCAACTCCTCCCCCCTCTTTCTCTAACTCTCGACGTTACTCTCGCCGTTCCTCGGTGGATTTGGGTCAACTCAGCAACGCGAGTTGACCTAGCTCCCACCTCACGACGCTTGCTCTAATCTAAAAAACTAGGGTTCTCACACCGAGCCTCATGGGCCGGCCAAAATTACATGGGTCGGCCAAAAGGCCCATCCAGGCATTGTGTTTTAGCCCCCCCGGTTTTCGCATATTTACTAATTTTCTACATCAGTAGAATGTTTAGTATATTAATTTACCACTAGACTCTCAGGTTTACTGTTAATTACATATTAGCCCCTAGATCCTAACTAAAATTGCATGTTAGCCCTCAGGCTTTCTGTAATCTTACATTTTAGACCCTCATGTCTTAGTATATTGCATATATCAATATGTAATCATGCATTTACTATGTATTACCTCCGTAATATATTATAGTTTTATATTATGCAATTTTCTTTATTTGCAATTACTTTATTTTATTATTGCAAATGTTATATTTTTTGCTTATAATTCTTATTTAAAACCTCTTTTTGCTTTAAAATTTGTAGAAATTATGCAAATTTGCGCATATTTAAGTGATTATCTTCTAAAATTTTGGCAAATGCAGAAGGTAATGGAGTCTATATCAATGGCTGCGATTGTAGCATCGCCCGTTCTTTGCAACGGAGTCCATGATAATAGCGGCGATTTATTTCGCCCATTATTGCGAGGTCTACACCGCTTTGCGGTGACTACCTTCATAGTGCATAACAAAATCTAAAAAGTATAGAGTCTATATTATTAGCGGTGATTTCCTCAGAAATGACGTCCAAAAATATTAGTGACGATTTTATCACCTATACTACATAGAAGATCTACACTTGGGTTACTAAAGAATCATCTTGCCCAATTTCACACAATTTTAGCATCATTAAAATTTCCTTAAAGTAAATTAATACAAGCATGATCATTCATGCAGGACAATGGCAGACATATCCAAAAAAGACTTTGCCGAACTTGCCCTAGATGGGAGCAACTACCTAACATGGGCCATGGACCTTAAAATAAATCTATTAGGTCGTGGTCTTGATGCTACCATAAACCCTCCTCAAGAAGGTGAGGAGGTTCTACCAGAAAGAACAAAATATGCAGCTTTGCATTTCATACGGCATCTCCTCCATCCCGATTTCAAAATTGAGTATCTCATGGAAGAAGATCCACTAGTCCTATGGACCTCCCTCAAAGAGCGTTATGACCAACAAAGAGTGGTCATGCTACCAGAAGCACAACGCGAATGGTCTAACATTCGTTTTCAGGACTTCAAGTCCGTGGCAGCTTATAATTCTACCATTCATAAGATCAACACTAAGTTGAAATTCTGCAACAAGCCTGTTTCAGACGCCGATCTGATTGAGAAGACTTTGTGTACTTTCCACTCCTCCATACGTATATTGCAACAGCAATATCACCAACAAAAATACACCAAACATTCTGAATTAATTTACACGCTTCTTCAAGCTGAGAAGCATGATGAGCTTCTTATGAAGAATCATCAAAGTCGTCCAACGGGCGCTATGGCAATACCATAATCTCATGCCAATACTCAGAACAAATTCAATGGTCGTAAGAGGAACCGCATAGAGTTCAAAGAAAAGTGGAAACAAAGCAACAAACAGAAATACAACAAGTTTGATAAGGGCAAAGGTCATTTTAAGAAAAATGACTTCAAAGACAACTCTCAAGGTTGTCAAAGATGTGGATGTATGAATTATCATACAAAGAAATACCGAACTCCAAAGCACCTGGTCGAGTTGTATCTCCAATCCAAAGGCAAAGGCAAACAAGTCCAAGGGACGAAATTCGAAGCTCACTTCAATGAACAACCAGACATCACTCTGGAGGCAGGATGTTCTCAAACTCTTCCTCAGAAGGAGAATAAAGAATAAGCCAAGAAAGATGATGACCCCATGGATATTGACGACATGCTTGTGGAATTCAATTCTCAAGACATGTATGGAGATCTCAATTAATCTCCAATTTATCCATAAATTATGTCATTAGCATATATTGTACGTACTAAGTATTAAAAGACGTACTATATTGTCCATTATTGTATTTGTATTATTATGTACCTCAGACATAATATTTACATATATGATGTATGTGTTCTATATAAATGAAGTTCGTAATGAATTTTCTTTACTTTATATAGAATTTTCAGGACAATCCAATGGAGGAGGAAATATGTTTAGTGGATAGTTGCACCACTAACACAATTTTAAGGGAAATAAAATATTTTCAAACTCTAAAAAAAGAGTAAAGGAAATATTATGACTATTGCTGGACGCGATGTCATAATCATAGGCTCTGGTCAAGCCACAATCATCCTCCCTATGGGTACGAAAATGACAATAGAGGATACACTCTTGTATCCTAATTCAACTCATACCCTACTAAGTTTTAAAGATATCCGTAAGAATAGTTTCCACATTGAAACTTGTGTTGAGTGCAATGACTAAAGTCTCCTCATCACTAAAAATGACGGATATGAAAAACAAATACTTGAGAAAATTTTCTCTTTAAAAACTAGATTGTACTACACATACATTAGACCAATTCAACATGTTGCGTATAAGTAATTTTTAAAATCTTGACAAATTCAAGGTTTGGCATGATCGCCTTGATCATCCCGGCATAGGGATGATGAGAAAAATTATTGACAATTATGTTGGTCACAATTTCCCATTTCCAAAATTATAAAAATCATCAGATTTTGTGTGCACCGCATGTGCCAAAGGGAAATTAATTTTTGAGGCCTTCTCATCCTCAAATTAAAATTGAGCCCCTCAAATTCTCTTATGCAAGGGAATATTTGTGGTCTGATCAACCACCATCTGGGCCATTTATGTACTTTAAAGTGCTCATCGATGCATATATATGATCTTCTGTGTTTTTCTCATCCACAAAGATCCATTTTCTTTACCAAATTTATTGCTCAAAATTATCAAATTAAGAGCAAATTATCCTAAACACAGGATAAAATTTCATTGCAATGGTTAATGCTACTGAATACACTTCATGAGCATTAAATCACTATTGTTTGGTTTGGGCATCAATCTGGAGCATTTTAATACCTAATATAAATACTCATCATGGTTTAGACGCATCTCTTATCAAGAGAGCCAAACCAATATATGACCAATTCTACAGAATTATAATTTGCCAACATCTTGTTGGAGACATGCGACCTTACAAACCGCAATAGTAATCCAAATTCGTTCAAACTGCATATCAAACTACTTCCCCACTGCAGTTAGTACGTGGAAATCAGGCATCAGCCAAAGTATTTCTCATCTGCAAAATTTTGGTTATGCTACAAACGTACCGATATCACCACCCCAACATACATCAACAGGACCTCGCTAATAATTGGGATCTATATGAGGTATAACTCATCGTCAATCATAAAATACCTCGAGCCCAGTATGTTGATTATATTCTCAATAAGGACAATTTTCCAGGCATTAGGGGGATATTCGTACCACATAAATGCCAGGAAATAAATTGGAATGTGACATGCATTTAGTCCTTAATCCACGTACTAAATAGTCTGAATCAACAATTCAGATAATCATATATTTGCAACACATTGCAAATAATCTGCCATGTACATTTACTGGTCACAGAGGTGTCATTACATATCTTTGCAGTAAATATCCAGAAAGAGTGGAGATATATAATAAAACCACTCATCTCCCTAATGAGAACAAGAGGGGGAGAAATCTAGTTGCAAAGGATATTGCTTCTCAAAGTGTCCGCGGAAATAGAGGACTCAATTCCTTAAGCAGTAATGCAATTCAAATTCAAGTTGAAAGACACCGGACGGATGCTCAACATCCAGAACCTAGCACAAATGCGTGCACAAATTTAGGTGCTGGGACATTGGAACACCTTAACTCCATTGTTGTGGGAAATCACAAAGAGTTAGAAGGTATAAATCAAATTTCCACAAAGTATATCGATTCAGGAGAATCTTATAAAATATAAGGACTACAATTATTGTCGACATATATTTATCCTTAAAATTGGCATACAAATCTTCAAATGGATTCTGAACCAAAATCCTAGGTAGAGTGCCCCATGCGCTCAGATTGCTTCAAATCAGAAGATGGCAATTGAGGTAGAATTGCACTCGCTCACCAAAAGAGAGGTATCTACCACAGTAATATCTACTCCTCATAATGTCTTCCCTACGGAAACAAAATTGGTTTTTCGTTCAAAAGAAACGAACACAATGAAGTGGTGAAATATAAAGCGAGGCTTGTAGCACAAGGGTTCCCGCAGAGACCCCAACATCGATTACGATAAGACATACTCTCCTGAGTGGAATAAAGTTTCGATATTCAATATTATTGGCAGAACAAATGAATTTGATGTAGTGACTACATACTCATATGAGTCACTAGATTCAGATACCTATACAAAAGTCCTGAAGAACTTGAAATTTCGAATCCAAAAGCAAAATCACAACATATATTATGTAAACATTTAAAAGTCACTCTATGGCTTAAAGCAATCGGGAAAAATGTGGTATAACCGATTGAGTGGGTTCCTTCTTCAGAAGGGTTACTCAAACAATGATGGTTGCCCATGTGTATTCACAAAGAAATCCTCAAAAGGATTTTTGTATCATATCAGTGTATGTCGATGATCTCAATATCATTGGAACTACACAACACATACAAGTGGCAAGTAATCATCTAAAAGACGGAATTTGAGATGAAAGATTTAGGTAAAACCAAATTCTACTTAGGTTTACAACTTGAGCATTTTTCCTTAGGAATTCTTATACATCAGTCTACTTATATCCAGAAAATCTTGGAAAAATTCAATATGGGTAAATCATATCCATCCAAGACCCCTATGGTCGTTCGATCTCTTGATAGAGATAAAGATCTATTTAGAGACACTAGGACCTGAAGTTCCTTATCTCAGTGTCATCGAAGCACTTATGTATCTAGCAAACTACACCAGGCCTGATATTTCATTTACAGTTAATCTATTGGCTAGACATAGTGCATCCCCTACTAAAAAGCATGTGGTAGGTGTCAGGAATATCCTCAGATATCTCCAAGGCACAAAAGATCTTGGTTTATTCTATCAGAAAAATCAAGATATGAATATAGTGGGACATGTAGATGCTGGCTATCTATCTGATCCCCATAATGCCAGATCACAAACTGGATTCGTATTTCTACATGGTGAAATAGCCATCTCTTGGAAGTCCTCAAAACAGACTTTAGTGGCTACTTCCACTAATCATTCTGAAATAATTGCATTATATGAAAGCATCACGTGAATGTGTTTGGCTTCGCAGAATGATTAACCACATACAACAGTCATGTGGAAATTGGTTCCTTAGAATCACCAACAATTATCTATGAAGATAATTCTGCTTGTATTACACAAATGCAATCAGGTTACATAAAGAGCAATATTACAAAGCACATTGCTCCTAAATTATTTTATCCTCATGAATTACAGAAAAGCGGGGAAATAGAAATCATGCAAACTAAGTCTTGTGAAAATCTCACAGATTTATTCACAAAGTCCATACCAACATCTTTATTCCAGAAATATGTTCATGGGATTGGCATGAGACGAATTCGAGATTTGCAAGGTTCAGGGGGAGTAAACTCCTAAAATATAACCTGATAATGATCATCAGATCATATATATTGTACTCTTTTCCTTTATGAGTTTTTTTCTAAAATGGTTTCTCATAAAAGGTTTTTAATGAGGCAATATTAATACAAGCATTCATATATGCCATATCATTTTCTCCTTGTTTCTCCCACTAGGTTTTAAAGGAGTTTTCCATGGCATATAATCATTACATTTCTCCTCATATTTTTTCCACAGGATTTTTAGAGGAGTTTTCAATCGCACTGTATATGAATGATGCATTTGATCAAGGGAGAGTGTTACGAATAAAGCACATGTGATCAAATGTAACAACCGTCATTAGTATTTGGCTAATGACCCTCAGAAGAGACGCCTCTTCAAAAGGGCAACCGTCACCTTTGTAGCATATATATACTCATGTAAACAGTGCAAGGAAAATAAGGAATCATAATTATTGTGTCCAAACTCTGTCTCAATCGTTACTTCCAGTTTCTACATTCAAACACTTTAAACCATCGGCGCAAGCCGTTAGAAAGGTGGTTAATTATTAAGACAAAGTATGGAAGGTTATCCAGTGCAAGGAGATAAAAAAAGTCCTAAATTCAAGTTTGATGACGCGGAAGCGACAATTTGCAATATTGATAAGTAACAGGCGAGACTATTATATCTATAAATTGTAGTGCTTCCATTTATATCTAGTTGTGGATATCAAGAGGTGACGTAGGACACCCTTAAAATATTAAATAGGATAAAATGGTAGAACAAAATTTGACTATATCAGCGGTGGCAGTTTATGACATAGGTAATTTTAATACGTAAGACTAATCATAAATTTTTGGCCGTTCCCACCCAAAGATAACAACATGTGAGGCAGAACATATTTGTTTGTTACTCCCTCTAATTAGAAACATAAATAATTTTAAAATCTCAGATAATTCAACATTCTTAAGTTTAATCATCAATATACAAAATATTACTAACATTGATATTATTAGATTCATTATAAAATATACGTTTATAACATATAATTATTTTTATTTAAATAATATTTTTTTAAAAATGATAGTCAAAATGTCACTTTAAAGACTATATCAATATCTAAAACCACTCACATTTAGATTTAACTAATAAAACCGCTGCTAGAGCCGATTATTTCCTACCATCCAGTGTGACCGGTACATATACGTATACCCACCAGATGTAATGGAGGATGATTATCTCTACACACATTCAAAACTCTAATAATGCACCAATCTTTGGATAATAAACCGAAATTGTCACCCTATATTTCCTACATGTAAACCTAATTAGTAAAACCAACCACACATTGATCTTATCGTGTTATATATTTTTAAGAAAATGCTGCTAATCACCCGACCGATGAAGTCAATTGATCAGCCCCTCTCTGCATGTCACTCATCTCACGTGCTTTTCTTCCTCCTCTTTTCCTCCATGGATTCTCCTTTTTTCTCCTGCCACCACTCATCTATAGGGCCCCTACTCCTCCTCCATCTTAGGGGCTTCTCTTCCTGATCCCTCATGGTGGAGCTCGAAATGACAGTTCGTTGGGCCGCCAAGCTTAGGAAAGACAGTGGACTAGGGTAGACGAGACTTGGGAGACTAGATCCGGTGCTAATGGTTCTCGAGCTAGCTGGATTCACCGCTGATGAGTTGGAAGGCGATTTCCATGTGGTCTCAAATGTTGATGGTCACAGGTTAGTAATTTGAGATTTTTGATGTTGCATATGTTGCTTTTGAATATTGCATAAGCGTATTTTTTGCATACACATGGATGTAATGTTGCAATGTTTTTTTTAGATTTGTGTTGCATAGGTTGCGTGCATGTTGCAAATATGTTTTTTGTTGTTGCATAAGTTAGTTTTCTATGTTGCATGTGTTAGTCTTTCATGTTGTAAATGTTGCTACCATTTTCTATGAAATATTGCAATGAATGGAGATTTATTGCATATATACAAATATTTGTTACATATATTATTTGAAATGTTGCAAATATTTTTGCACGTTTTTGAACCATGAAAATGGTATTATAACGATGTTGTATAGGTAAAAAGAAGATGTAGTATGCAAAATTTCTATGATGCAGTGGTCGAACGCCCAAGATCAACATCTTAAGTGAGATCTAACAGTAGGGGAGGTGGCCGATCAGGGCTCTATTCGCTTTGACCAACAGTGACCTAGCACTGTCATACTGCCATTTTCAAGTGATATCTTTAAAAAATTTAGCATAAATTGACAATGCATGATCGGTAGGAGACGCAGCCATTGCTTTACGTCACTCCCTGCCGTCACCAGGAAAAACAGCAGGAAAAATTGACAACGGTAACCAAGGGAGCAAGAGGAGCTACTCCAAAACAGCAACGAAGCGATCAGCCGGTGAGTGCAGAGAAGAAGCGAAGATACGCTCACCGCCCGTCGTAAGAACAAGAGGCCACGAGAAGCCATAGGAACCTGGCGGGTGCATGAGGGCCGTACACGTGGCACGCAGTGACTTGGGGCGCCTAGAATTTCACCAATGTGCACGACCACGCCTTACCTCTTCCACGTCACTGTCACGGGGGACCCGCGCCACGCTGACCCGACCTGTCAGTAGAACAACATATATTAGTCTCCGTCTTGTGGTTGTGGCGGCGGTGGGAACGTTTGAACCGGGCAGGTTAATTACTGTACTTCTTTTTCACCCTTTCACTGTGCGGTGAAAAGTTGCAGGAGGAAGAGGAGGTGGCTCCCAACGGCTAGAAGTGGGTCGCTGCGTGTACTTTGACTCTGCAGGTGGGCCCAGTCAGTTAGTCAGTCCGTGAGCCAGCCAGTGGGTCAACTCTGTCGGCTGCATTTCCTCTTCGGCCCTTCACTCTCGTGCAAATTACAGACTTGAGTTCTCCTGTGCCCAGTTTCTACGGTGGCCTCTGCCACCGTTGCGCCGCCGGGGAATCATGCCGGCGCGCAAGTTCGGCGAGCGTGTCGGCTGCCCGGAAGGAGGATGGCGAGCCCATGCATGCTTCTTTGGTCCAAGCACCCCTGCGCATGATGATGTATGCACGTACTGGGCTTGATATCGATAGGCCCGTGTTGGAAAGCCCAGCCAGAGTTGAGGTCCATCTTGCGGCCCAATATAAGGAAGATCTTTTTCCCGTTCTTTTTGCATCATTTTTCATTAACTATAACGTGCACGAGCCTTTTTTCAGAAAAAAAGTAACATGCATGAACTTTCCTCCTATAACCTATTCTTTTTCTTTTGTAAGAGATGTAATCCTTTCAGTTGAGTGACTCGAGCTTAGCTAGCTTCCA
The DNA here is from genome assembly GCA_019208055.1 of Stipa capillata. NCBI lineage: Eukaryota > Viridiplantae > Streptophyta > Magnoliopsida > Poales > Poaceae > Stipa > Stipa capillata. The sequence continues at coordinate 63,593 of JAGXJF010004783.1, read as the reverse complement.
CTTCTACAAGTTACTATAAGGAAATATTCGAAACAAAATTAACGGAGAAATATTCAGTTGAGAAATAAATAATCCACTAAGTGGAGCATGCATGTAATTTTCGTATGTCTGAAACAGTCGCGTAAAATTACACGTCAAAATTGCAGAAAAATGTATAATTTTTAGCAAAATGTAACTCTAATTTATAGTTTATATATACAGATCAAGATGGGGATAAAAACGATTAGATGTTACTCCAAAGACTTAAAAATGTATCTAAAATTTAACAAAATCTAAGACAATCTAGAAATAGATAATCTCATTCTTATATGTATCTAATGTGCACGTATATGAGTCTTAAACAATACTGCACATATAATTGAAGTAGAAAAGTGTGATGTGCAACTAGATGAGATTAATGGTTCCTAGTGAAAAATATGCTCATTGATGTAGGTGACGACGCGTGGGCGAATGAAATTAAGAACATGTCACTAGGAGAAGTGATGCCAATGGAGGTGAAGGAAAGCAGGTTAGCAATTGAATTGAGACCTCCCACATTGACACGTGATGAGGTCCAAAGTATGGAGGCAACTCAAGTCAAAAATGATGGTGTTCAACCTCAAATCCAATCTCAAGTTTCACCTCAAGGCCAATCAGATCATCCAAGGATTCATAGAAGTTTGCAAGCTGATTATCTGGTCGATCAAATTCTCATCATGTTCACAAAATGACACATGCCGCTAAGAATTTGGCAATTAGTGACAAATGATTAAGGGACTAATATGAACTTTGAGTGTATAAGCAGGTTCTAGTCCCACACATGAAGTTTGACCAACAATGGCAACTCTTGAAAAGATGAAAAAGAGGAACAATGAGGCTCTAGTTGTTTTAGACCTCGCTTTTCTAGATTTTAGTGATTTGATAAATCACATTGAGTATAGAAAAATCATATAAAGAGGGGTGTGCTTAAAGGATTGGAATAGTGGTTTAGTACTCAAAATGCTCAACCAGATCTTCAGCCTCAAAAGATCCTCATAGTTATTCAAGTTTTCTCTGCTCTATTTGACATTAGGAGTGTTCGAACTTTAGCTCAGAGTCTCCAGGTGCAGAGCATCCTTTCTGCTAAGTGTTGGCTCCGCTTCTCTGACTGATTCTCTGGACGTGAAAATAGGTTTGGGGGGTCTTCTATCTTAGACCTAGAGTATTTGGAGTTTTCTCAGATACTCCGGGTGGTCCGGACTACCTAGGCATCTCTCCAAGAGTGCTATCTGTTTTGAGTGGTTTCTATTACCCCTCTCGGAGTGTACGAAGGTCTCTTGAATACTCCAGAAAAATTCTGTTCGGGGTCTCTAGCCTGTTTCTCTATTGCATTCGAAAGTAGCCGTTGAGTTATATCTCGGTACTCCGGGCATGTATCTTTTCAGAAAATGAATAGTTTTTTGTGAGTGGGCTATTTATACCCTCACTCCCTGCTCCATGCAGAACTTTTTGCCAGATCATTTCCTGCTCTCAAGAAACCTTCTCCACCTTCCTTAAGCCTCAAACATTTGTTTCTTGTGAGGACGGTCTCAAGAGAGTGAGTTTTGAGTTTAGTTAGGCACTAGAGCATTAAGTTCATCTCCAAGTTCTTCATCGCGCTTGTTACTCTTGGAGATTGCGATCTCCTAGATGGCTATGAGTGGTTGAGAGCTCCCAAGCAAGTTGTGGTGAGCCTCAAGAAGTTTGTAAATGTTGGGATCTGCCTCTGAAATGAAAGGATCACCAAGAAGAAGTCGAGGAGACGCAAAGTACGTCCCCAAAGGATAAAGGCTTGAGTGAAAGCATGCTCTTGATCAAAGTGATCGAGCTCCTAGAGATGTAGAATTTCCCCAAGGATCCAAACTCCGACAATAAATCCCTCATGTCCTTTTGGTTGTTTCTTTCCATCCTTTATTACTTGTAAGCATTACTGTGTTGCATTCTTCCTATGCTTGTGTTTGACTAGTAGCTAACAATGTAATATAGATCTTGCATTAGATAACTTTTAATTTCGCATAGTTACAAGTTAAGCATTAAATTGATAAAATATGTTATTTGCCTATTCACCCCTCCTCTAGGCCAACATCTTGATCCTTTACAAGCACATCAAGGACATGCTCAAGAAGTTTGACATGGAGAATACCAAGCCAATCCGTACTCCAATGCAAACCAACAGGCATATCTGCCTAATGAAGAAGGTAAATCCGTGAATCAAAAGATATATCGATCCATGACTGACTATTTGTTATATTTTTGTGCATCTAGACCTGATATCATGCTAAGTGTATGTATGTGTGTAAGATTTTAAGTCGCTCCTCATGACTCTCACCTTGTGGTCGTTAAGAGAATCTTGAGATATCTAGTTCACACACCCAATCTAGGTTTGTGGTATCCCAAGGGTGCTAGTTTTTATCTTGTTGGATATAATTTGGATTATACGTGCTATAAGGTAGATAGGAAGAGTATCTCCGCACTTGCCAATTCCTTGGTAGATTGTTAGCGTTATAGTCATCCAAGAAATAAAACTTCGTAGCCCTATCCACTGCTGAAGCATGATACATCCCCGTGGGTAGTTGTTGCGCTCAATTGCTTTGGATGAGGCATTTGAAGGATTATGGAGTCAGTTTGAAAGAAGTGACTCTTTATTGTAATAATGAAAGTACAATTAAGATAGCCAACAATGCCGTCTATTTCCTTAGGGATCATGTGACTAAAGGAGACATAACCTTGAGCCATGTAAAGATAAAAATAATTAGCGAATATCTTCACCAAGCTCTTAAGTAAGCATAGATTATGTGAGTTGAGGAGTGAGTTAAATATTTTAGATTCTCAAAATGTTGCTTAAAACTTTGCAGATGTGTATGATTGGTTTGTTTGTTTTCTGGAGCATAAGATGTGTGAACACACCAAGGGGAGTATTGTGCTCTCAATGAGCAAATACATCCTAAAAGGTGTGAACAAATTGATATTTTTGTGCATTAATTATCATTATGATGATGTATATGCAAAAATGTGAGCTATTGCATCATATGATCCCATGCTCAAATGCATAGCGATCCTAGTGCAAATTTCAGTTCATACATGGTGGCAACACTGCAAATATCACTATCTTTGGTTTCTTAGGTCTTATTTGCTATCTCAGATCTTTGATAAATGTTAAGTATTTTGCTCTATTTTTAACAAGACCTTGAGTTGATCTTGTCCAATTTTCATCCAAATCGTTGCTTTTATTGCTTGATTGTTCTCAAATTGGATGAGGAGTGGATCCATAAGGAACTTCCTAGACTTTCTCTATCTAAGCTTACCCTAAAAATTCATTCAAATCTATACATGTGAGCTTTCGATCTTAAACTCGGAACGTCCAACTTTTCCCAAAGCTTCTGAGATTTAGTTCGGTGTATCCAGGAGAAAAACTTGGAACTTCCGATATCTTAGTAGAAATTCTGAGAATCGCCCTTTTCCTGCCACTTAGGGTTTCCGGAATCTCTGACTTTTCTCGGAGCTTCTGAGGTTTTGTGCTTGAACTCCAGTACGTGTTCCCAGAATTTCTGAAATCTTTCCCAAATTTCTGAGATTTGCACTATACTCATAGCTAGTCCTTGTGAGTTTATCGCGTGGTTCTCCGAGATTCTCGGAACCTCCAACAATTTCCCTGAATCTCCGAGTTTTCGAGTGAACTTTTTTTTCTCTCTTAAGGATCTGGACCGACCCTAACCACCTCAGATCTTCCGATCTCTATCCGGCACCTCCAACTTCTCGCGAACTCAGCGTCACCACTGCTTGATGTCCTGCAAGTGCATAGAGCTAGTTGTAATAGTTTGTTGGAGTATTCTCTCGGTTTTTATGTCGAATCCACAAGGAGCTATGGTGGTGGTCACTTCTTCCTCACACTTGTGGTGTTACAAGTCACAAGTATGCTTGTCCTGGAAATATTTTTCTGAATTCTCTTTGAAAGGAATTAATGCAAATATATAAAGATAGAAATAGAAAAATTAGTGAAAGGTAAACGATGGTTGCTGCTATGATGGGGAATAGGCCTAGGAGTGAGTTTCACCTGTAGATTAAAATATTTGTGTACGGATCACTAGCATAAATATTATTGCACTGATAAATATAGACAAATGATCAAGTGGGCCACACGTTCATAATTCACCTATGTTGACATCTGCCTACTCATAGAATCTATTGTCCAACCCTTAGGTGCCGAGTCTATCCTTGACATCATCGGAATTGTTAAGATGTGAGCCAGACCAACGCTTAAAACATTGTAACTGTGTCGGGTTTTCCTAGAATCTCCTCATAGTTACACCTCCTCTTTGCACTCATTGTCACTTTAGCATTTAAAGTTCATCACGAGTCCTCTCTAATGTTCACCGTGGTACATGTATCAAGATGATCATATGAGACAAGTATTAAGATACAAAAATAAACATGATCCAATACAAATAATCTTCAACTTATGAGGATAATCCTCCTCCCAAAGCCTATGGTGGACTATTCAAGATCCATGGAAATCACCAAGATCAAACCAATGGAAGACATTGTAACAAGGAGATAAAAGGAAAAATTACTTTATTGAAATACTTAAACTGTCTTGCAACCTTGCTTCTTGCCAAAAGTAACTGAGAGAGTACAAGATCTAGATGAACATGGTGTGGTGATGGTGTGGCTGCTGAGATGCTCTATTAGTGTGTTCTTGGTGGCTTGATTGATCCCAACTTAACGGCTAGGGTTTGGAGGTGTTTATATAGCCTCACCAGGGTCTTCTCCTTTGATCTTCATATCCTCCTAATCCAAGCGCCAAGAGGTGTTTTAGATTCTTCATAATGTTCCCTACCCTCTCACGGATCCAACACAACAAACAAAAATCAACTCCGAGTTGAAATGAAGAACTTATGTAAGTTTTAGTGTTCCTAGTGACACGCGGTATGACCCTAACGGTACGACCAGTACGGTTGTACCAAAAGTCAGCAAACCTTTTGGAATCAGCCTGCAACGGGGTTTCTATTTTGGCCATAAAAAATTCATACGAACTCTGAGTGAGGTGATTTTTGAACCGTTTAACTTGTATTGACGAGCCCTACAATCTCCAATCATTGGATCCTCAATTGGAGTTGGTATGAATTTCTTAAAACACAAAAACCTTTATTTGGTAATTATAGCTTCTCTGATTTAACCCGTAACTGATACTGATTATCATGAATTTCCCATGGAAGATGTATTTCACCTAATCCCTATGTAGGAGACATGAACAAAGAGGTTTTACACAATTCGACAATTAATTTTTCATTAGTAGCAAAACTCAGCAATTGATCTAGTCAAAATTCATTAAATAAGGATTAAACTTGAGGAAAACAATGAGTACAAATGGACTCAGCATTGCTCTCCCGCCCTCCTTCGCCGCCACTGGACTCTACATCGACTCATTGATCATGTGCCATTCACCTCTGACCATCCGATGCTGACACCGAGAATGTTGAACACCTACCGCCATTGTAGCAGCACACCCGCCACCGAGTTAGGGCACGACTGCCGAATACTCGACCTCCCCGAGCTAATCTCGCATCGCGCATCCATCATACCGGTAATCTTCAAATTCCTCGTTCATTGCGCACTCGATTCGATTGATATCCCATAGAAAATCATGCAATTTAGCCACAAATTGTTCGCGCAATTAGACTTAGAAACCCTAATTTTCATAGAAATTTGGAACATTAGAATTTTCCTGGAGGATCCAACTTTGACTCTCTTCTCTGAACATACAGAAGTCGAAATCTCTGAGACAAACCTGGATGCTGCGAAAATCGCCTCTGACCACAAATTTTTGGATCTCGAAACCTCCGAATTTTGTCGAAACTTCTAAATTACTCTTTGTCTAGACAGATGCACAACTTAGAATCTCCGAGAACATCACAGAACTTCCGAGTTCTTTGAGAAATGTGTCCAGAGGCAGTTTGTGAAACCTCTGACTTTGATCCTGGAACTTCTGAGATTCCTTGAAAACATAAGATTCTTATGTATTCCTTTTTAACAAAATGTTTCCAAACCAAATCCTTTTTATGCATGTTAGGCATTGAAAATGAACTAACAGTTAAGTGATAGTCGAATCCTGACCGCATTGACCGTGTTCTAGACACGATAGTACATAAAATTGGATTTATCAAGATGTGAAATGAGGGTGTGTTATAGTGAAGATGATAAAAATATACGAATCTTAAAACATGAACCAATGGTGGATGAAGGAGTTGTATAGCCCACCCGACATAACAAGTATATACACACATACCAAAGTGTATATATACACACATTCCAAAGTGTATATATTCTCTTTCCATTTTCCTGATATCATGTCTCAAATCTCAATGGTCTCTGCTCGTAACGTGAAGAAAATGTTCAATCTTTTAGTAATAGAAAATTTGGTAGGAATAGGATCTACAGGAACCTAGTTAGTGTTGATATGGTGACTATATTTAGTAGGTTTATATCTAGCATGGATTGTGACTTGACAAACAGTACTACATCAGTTTCATAATGTATGTCCAGCGCATATGACCTAGCATGTACCATATCTACGTAACATTTGATGTAATTGGACCATGCTTGCCCTATTAGATAGCTATATGTATAAATTTTCTATGTAATCGAAGCAAGTATATATATATATATAGTCGGATGCTATCAAATATTACTTAAATTGGTGCCTCGAAGGTTTACACCGCGGACATATATATATATTGCGAAATGGTGTCCTAGTCTTGGTGGAACTGGTGAAATCATCAATATTGAGTTCGTCCAAAAAACTGGAAAGCTTATTTTGGTGGAGATGCCTAGATTGATGCCGAATTAATCCGAGCCTAATATTTTCATTGACTAACATATTTTGCAACAGAATTAAATTTTATAAACACGGATGATTCTCGGTGTACATATGAACGAAGTCATTTGACAATACAATACAAAATTTGAAGCATAATAAATATTTGGACTTTACATGCATGTTCTACTAGCTATGAAGGAGCAACAGAATACATTCCCTCCATTTGCAGATACTTTTCACGTTTCATGACCTTATTCGCTCACAAGCTAATACTTCTCATCCCACACTTCTGAACACGTAGTTTCTAATTTCTCTCATTGGTTCCCCCATCCCTGTCCCCCACCCACAACACCACAACATTTTTTAGTTCGTACGGCTAGGAGTCTTGTTATTCTGAATTTTGGTTTAGTTACTCGTTCCTTCCTTGATCTATATTGTTTGGCGTAGCTTTAGCATTAGCACCATTAAGTTCACAGTCTCTTTCGAAAGTACTACACTCGTTATTATTTTAGTCAGTGGAGTGTGTGTATGATGAAAATAAAGAGAGATGATGAGACCTCCAAACCATGCATAATCTATATTACCCCATAGAAACAGTCGGACAAGGATGCCCTGATGGGTATGTTAGAATTAATGGGCCTAAACCCCACGTTCTAATTAATTTCTGGAAAATCTCGAAGGTCCATGTGGTTGGATGACATGAGTAGAAGTTTAGTCCCATATTGTTAGTGGAGGTGAAGGGAGACCAACTTATAAGGAGTTGTGTTGCCCACCTCCTTGAGGCTTGAGAAGAGGACTAGTTCACATGCACTCCTCCTCCACCGCCCGCCTCGCCACGTCGCGCGCACGCCGTGTTTTGTGATCGAGTCAAGAAGAGGAGCAGGGCAACCCTAGCCGTCATATTTTGCATCTGCTACCTCGTTCTCTTCCACCGCCGTCGTTCCCTTTGCTGCGCGCTGTCTTCCGGCGATCGCGTACACGGCCGTGCGGGAGAGCAGGCCTCCGGAACCCCGCCTTTCGAGAACTTGTACCGGGTGAGGGGCGATAAGGTTTTTGGGGAGCGTCTCGGCGCGACTGCTCAACACCGATCTGCTTCTTCATCGACGACAGCGCGACTCCCTCGACTCGTCTTCATCGACTACCGCACGGCTGCCTCGACTACTTCCTCGTCGTCAGACAACTATTTCGACTATGAGGACTTCATCGCCATGGCTTCTGACGCAAACGCTGGATCGTTTGCCACGGCTATCCCGACGTACGTGTTCCTGTGTTTCTGCTTTGCTTTTGATGCAATTGAAATAGAGATGCTAGCTGGTTATTTAGCTTTCAGTTGCATGTCCAGTTCACCTGAGTTGGTTCATCCTAATTGCGCATGTGTCATGATGTTTTTCTAGATTAGATTAATTCGAAAATTGCTAATTACTTCAACAGGGTATGCCTCGGTGGCACCCATACACTTGATGGTTGCTTTCGCGCAGCACAAGATCGCACATATGAAATAAATTAGTTGACAATATTGCTTCTTTATTTGAAATATTGCAACGACGTTTGGAGCTTATGCAAGCTTTCTTAGACAACAATGTAACTCTCTCAGTTTCATGTATAAATTCGTATGGAACAAACACAAGACTATTTATGGATGTTCTTTTTACATAAGATATGTGTATATATATATACACACATATATATGTATATATAGTAGTACACCTCACATTATTCAAAATTATGGAAAATTCTGCTGAAAAGTTGTAAATGATCAATGATGGATCGTCAGAATCATGTGATGAAATTCACATAGATTGAAGTTATCGTTTCTTTGAGACTATATGAGAGGGTGTATGCATCTTCGCGCTTATACATGAAATCCATTGTTCGGGCAAGATTGACCGCCTTCTCCAGAAGCACCATTGAGTGTTTTTGTTCGAGACATTCCATGGTGATGTCCATCCACGCTTCTTCAATTATCCCTCTAAGCTTCTCATTGGCTTGCTCTATTGTGATTCCATACTCCTTTATGCATGCTTGCACCGTGGATACCACATGCTCTGATCCTTGTTCTCGCTTTAGGGAAAAAAAATTGAGGCACATGTTACTAGTCTATGTGTGCATTTTTTTTTGTAGATTTGATTATGTCTAGCATAGTAGTGAAACAAATATGCATAAAAGGTACTTCCGGTTAAAACATATTGGAGTATACATTGGAGTGTAATAGATAAAACATATTGGAGTATGTTTTGATACGGTGTGAGTTGGTACCTCATGTGAAGTCAAGTCGTTACCAATGCGCCCGACAATACAGACACCTCGAATAATATCTGGATAGGTAAAGGCCCACTCAAGAGCCTCTCTTGTAGTCACATCTCCCAACGAAATGAATGCAAGGCTTGTTATATGCATACAAGCACTACTACCCACCGAAATTTGTAGATGCTCTTCAACATTAGTCGGAACGTAGTGCTCATCACGCCATTTTACCTCAGTATGATAGCATTTGGCAATATCAATCACCTAAAAAATGAGCAAAATGTAAAAATCCGAGGACATGCTACCTTTACAGTTGCAATCAACGTGCCATTGGTAACGTACACACGAGGCATCAACATTTCTCTCATGAAACATAGTCATATTTATAGGAAATTTATCATCAATCTCAGAGTTTATATGTTGACATATTAAATCTATTTAAACTTAAAATAACCGTTCAAACTATACGGTACATGAAGGCTACTTAAGTATTTATATGGATTCAGAATCGATAATATAATGTTATTAAGAAACAACTACAAAAATGATTTTCATGATAGCCTTGGACTAAGCATGCTATCCAATTATTGCATTATGAAATTATAAAATGTAAAAGATACCCTCTAACTATTTTTTGTCTTTCCGTGTCCCTCAAACACATGGGTCCCAAATCTAGCATATTTGCACTTCTATGCCACTTGACACAAAATCCTAACATTCATATCAAATTCGTTGCTTCAATTGTCAATTAATTCCTTCGAAAAACAAGAGCCAACTAATGGTCAAGAAATAATACTTAAGTTTTCGCTTCTCCAATTAATAAGCTAACTAACTGCACATAGGCTGACCATTTATTAGGCATACTACCATATTCAATTATCCAATATAAGCCAACTCCTTTTGCTTTGATACGATTTTGAGGGAAATTTACCAGTTTTTTGACCAATTCAGCATGTTTGTTTTTCTGATGTTTTAACTCTTCCACGATATTTTCCGTAGTGCTAACTACATTGATGTATAATGCCTTCAAATATGCTGGGAATTGCTCCGCAGCTTGTTCATCCCACCTGCAATTTCAATCAACGTGAGTTTTTTGTACAAATATGCATAAAGTTTTAATTACCAGACAATGTATCTAGCGTTGCATATATAAGTGCAAAGACAATTATATTCATTAAACACACTTAATTTTATGATCCAAACATGCAGATGGTTATCATAAGGATAACTTGCACGTTGTGTTTAATTATGCATACTTCAACATTTTACTGGTACCTTGATACTTGGCTAACCATGTGTTTTACGAAATGTGATATATAACATAGATGTTTTGTACTTCTATTCCTTTGTGCAAAATCGATAATAGCACGACAAAACTAGACATGTTTCCATATGTCAAAGAATATGAAAAATATTGAGTTTAACCTTTCCATGGCTGCAGTGAAGATGTTGCTTTCTTCTGTGGTGCTATAGTTGTCATAGAGGTCATCAAATAGTGACACGGATAGAATCAGTTTTGTCAGCATTATTCGTGAGTACGAATATTGTGGCTCATAAACAACTCCAAGCATCCAAAAGTGCATTTCCACCATTCTGTCTCGCGCAAATTGTAGATCTGTCCGTAATTTAAAGTCTTCCCACCACCTGTAAATTAATAAGAATATGTATTAGCATGTGACATAATATTATTAATAATGCACGTAAGTAGTTATCATCTAGGTCACTTTTCTATATATATTAATTACTCTTCTTACATTGTAAGAGCTTTAGCTCCTCGCAGTACAGAGTTTGCAAAATGTTGAAGTCTAACTTTGCAAGCTCCAATATGGCGTCATCTTGCGTGGTCTTCTTCTCATACACCGAGATGTAGCGCCTCGCCTCAACTCTCTCTATTCTTCTAAAAGAGGGTGTTTCCAATGTACACCGCACCTCTTCCGCCAGCCCTAGTTCTAGATGTTCGGCCATAGATCGAAGGCGGCTCTTGGAGAAAGCGATAGCATCATCAAGTATTTCTTCTCCATGAATTCTAAGATGTGCCGCATCGTACAATGCCAACAGAGAGTTTACATCATTGCTCGCAAAATTTCCTTGCTCATCCCTGAACTTTAGAAACACATCTGCATGATTAATTAAATCTCATATCAAGGCTTATACACCATATATAATACTTGAGCTAAACATAATGTAAATATATGTAGGAGTTAATTGTATTGGTGATATTAATTACCAGGAGAGACATGGTACCCATGCTTCCTGAGGAAGTAGAACCGCAGCGCGGTGACACGAAGGTCATCACAGCCCTGTCCCTTGTTGTCGTGCACATCGCGCAGTAGCCCATTGATCTCTTCGCCGTAGTGATAGTCCACTCCGATCCTCTGCAGCGTGTCAACGAGCTCTAGCTTCAGAGCCAAGTCAGGGGACGCGCGGGCGTTCAAGATGATTTTCCTCACTTGCTCCTTCCTGACCTGTGCCTTGTCCTTCATCGCCAAGTACTGCAAGAAAGAAAGAGATATATGTGTAACGATTTTGCTAATTCTTAGTTGCTGAAATTTTTGTAAACCTCAGTCAGCTAAAATTGCTCATTACTGAGCCTGCTGAGAGTGCTCGGGCTCCCAATGCTCCTGGTTAAGAAATACTCTTGTGCATTCTAAAAGGTTCTGAAAACATTTACGGATGTACATGTGGGGGATACTTTATGTGAAGGAAAATCTAAATACCTGTGATTGGGTGCATGGATTGTGGTTGAGGAAGAAGTCGCCCCAGAGGCTGGGGGTGTAAGGCCGGGGCTTGTGCAGGTCCACCTCTTGTGACGCAGCAGCAGGAGGAGCCATATGATCTAGGGTTAATTGATGGACGGGTTGGTGCTCAAGCTAGGCAAGAGTTGATGGCTAGAAGCTGTTGCTTGATGATGAGGTACTGCATTGCAGCTAGGTACATATCCGATGGCCTTATATAGACACCAGAATATAGTACCAATGCACTCTACAGCTAGGAATAAATTGGCAGGTTTCCTTGAACATGGATCGTCCCAGGAACCTGATGATTCCAAGTCAAGTTCCCAAGACTGAATATATTAAGGCCATTTTTTTCCAGGCTCATGAGATGACTAAGAGTAGAAGTGTTCTTCTGGGGGTGGAGATGGCACAAACGCCAGGACTAGTAGCTACCACACCATTTAGGACATACTTCAAACAATTAAGTCAAGTTTTTGCATGCTAGCTACCTTAAGTACACACGCAACCAAGTGTTTAATTTGCTAATATCGATAGTTACGTGTTTTCTAATCTTGGAATATAATTTTCTGGAATATATATATATATATATATATATATATATATATATATATATATATGTATGTATGTATATATATATTTCCCTGTATATAAGTTTCAGAGAATTTCTGGAACACGACGCTTGCGGTACAAATTTCCAAAGCGAAGTTCTTTCTGACCCGAAGAGTGAAGTTCTTTCCAGTAACGCGAGAGACCAGTTAACCCGTTTTGACGCCAAGAAATCACTTTCGGTTAGCAGGCACACATGCATGCATTCGTCCAGTCGCATCCGTGCAAAGACTGCTGAGTTCTGACGGATGGTTCCTTCCCCGATCGACGCGCCTTCCTTCACACTTACATTGTTTGTTTTTCTACATTTTTTCAGCATATATGATAGCAATTTTTTCGGACAGAACAAGTGGATAAACACAATTCACGTATACCACACTCACATTATTGTAGGGGTGTTTGATTGCATAGGCTGTATGAACTAGCAATGCTAGCACAGCCTCGACTGCGTAAGCTAAGAAGGCCAGCTCAAACTTCGAGTCCGCCCTGGGCGTGGCTATTAGAAGGCTAATTTAAACTTCTCTCTGATGCAGCCTAAGAGTGCATGGTAAATACGTGGTTAATTTGGCAAGCATTTTAAACAAAGATTAAGGTATATTAAGGCATCTTGAGTTGTAGAGAAGGCAAAATTAAGGTATATTAAAAACACGTTATATAATAAGTTATCTCTTAATGTCATCTCTAACCCGTATAAATATAAGATTAAAATTAAATTAAAAAACGTGGTAGAAAGAGAAAACAAGCTACTCCTTAGGCCTGAGGGGATTATCCCTTCACCAAGAAAAGGCGGTCTTCTCTCTTCTTTCTTTTTCTTTCAACTTAGCAAAAATCTAACAAGACATCTTTAAGAGAAGGCTGACATCACGTTATCAAAGATACCTTTAAGCATTATAAACGTATAATTAATTAATGACAATTAAGATAGAACAATATATTTTACTAGCTTAGATATTATTTTTAATTAAATCAGTTTTTTACTTGCATCACTCATGCACCTAACCAAAAAACAACACTTACTAGCTCATCCTAACCTAGTTAGAGCATCTATAAAGGTAGAGTCAATCATTGACTCTTTCACCTCTCCACCTCATACAATGGTGTTGTCTCTTAAGCTGATTCTACTTGAAGAGTCAGCATTAAACGCAACAACATACGGCAATGTGGTTGACTCTAGAGTCTTCATTTTGGTGTTAGAGTCTTACACTTTACAAAGAGCCAGTTTGTTCTCTCTCTTCCTCTTTTCTTCACATCAATAATTATCTTCCCTGACATAGTAAAGAGCTGATGTCACGCTTTCTTATACGCCCTTTCACGCCGCGCATGTCTCGTAGCACACGGTACGAAAATATCGCAGAAGCTTCGTTACGTTCGGACTTTTGCATATTTCGACGTACTCAACGCTTACTAGGCCGTGCCATTCTAGGCCTGCCCTGAGGCCTAGCTAGCACAACGTACCAGGCTATCGGCCCAGGAAATTATGGGCCAAAGATGAGGCCCATCCAGCACATCATATGCTTGTGGCAGGTCAGGCCCAAGCTGCAGGCTGGCGGGCAGTCCAGCCCAAGACAGCCAAGACTTTCGCACCCCACCAACTACACAATAACCAGTCCAATCGTAACACGTGATCTCAGTTTCAAAATCGAAGTCGTATCATGTCATCATCTTTGTAAATCAATCATTCAATTTCTTCAAAATATCCCTGATCCATCATCATCATCTTTAATTTCATGACCAACATATATCACTATCTACTTTTACGTCGAACGCTAAATAATGGAGTATGCTACCATGAAATCTAAAAGTGCGCCTCGCGCGAACATTTGGGCTTAGAAATACCGGCCCCCATGTCGCTCTCGTGGGCGACCCGGGGGCGACTCGAACCCTAAAAAGCCCAAGGCCCATCTGATGTTACCACTAGTGCCATAAGGGTGGCAGGACCAAGAAAAAGGGATGGCGCCGGGTTACTTGGTGTTGTACCAGGTGAGCATGATACTCTGTTTGTCGGTAAAATTCCCATCAAGCTGGTTGCACCGGACAAAGTGAAGCCTAATTTTAGAACTCCCAAGTCAAAAGATTATAGTAGGAGCTGTGCTGATTTATATTTAATATCCGTTCAAGGCGCCGTAGTAATCTGAGTCTACCCAGGAGTATTTCGCGTGGAGATAAAGTCATATTAGGGAATCAACGTCATAATTGGTATGGTTAGGTCTTAGTTAATTCGATTAGCAAGTTTTTCTTGTTTTGCTTTGTGTCTTCGTGTACTACACGTTGAGTAGGTCTTGTTTTGCTTTGTGTCTTCGTGTACTACACGTTGAGTAGTATACGAGTCCGTCAAGGGCTCAAGTCCAAGTCGGGTTTGAGGCCGTATCGGTTGCTTATATAAATAGGTACAAGTCCTTTGTAAAGAGCAGGCTGAATTTTAGTTAGTGAATAAAATAAATAAAATGTCCCGTGTCAGGGGACACCAGATTGGTATGCTGCTTTTGCGTTTCTTAAGAGGAAATCGTCACTGCTAAGCGTGAAACTTAATCACGATCAAGCTTGCCGCTGAGTACTACTTCGGTGCTTGCGATCACGTCGCAAGAACCGAAGACTTCTACTACATCTGCTATATGTCTTCTTTGCTATTGTTCTATTCGTGTTACTGCTGATCAGAGAAGAACATGATGCTATTTGTTGAGTACCGTGAAAAATCGGGCCAATAACATATTGAATCTCACATTAGGGTTCGGTCGTCATCAAGTGATATCAACGCATGATATTGCTCATATTACTGTGCTGACCAAGATATCAAGCTCCGCTAACAGAGCGAACCACGAGGCTGCTATTCTGGAGGAAGTCGCACGATCCATGTACGTCGTTGATCTTTCTTAGGAAGTGTTTGATGGCTTCGAACTCACGTGCAACTATGTCAAGCAATGTCATAACTTGCTGGAAGAGAACCTAGGAGAAGGATGGACGAACTGGTCACCCGGTTCGATGCTTTGGCGGATGTCATCAACAATCCATGAGCGCCATAAGCTCAACTGCCACCAACCCTTGTTCCCCTATGTTATGCGCCACCACAACATGACAGACATCTGGATGTTCGTGATCGTCGTCTAGCGGCATGAGCACACTTTGAAGATGACAACCTGGACAACGATGCTGATCACGCAGCAGGGTACGCGCCGTGACATTGACACTACGATTCCTGCTGAGAAGCCGCCGTCTGTGATGGCGAGCATGACTATAACCGTGTCGGTCAATTTGCTGGCTACGACGACGGTATCGGGCACGTGAAGCACAATTCCTTCATTCTCCAACAAGTGCGAGCCAGACAATTATTTCGAGTGGGAGATGCGCGTCGATCAAATTTCTGATGCACATCACTACACCGAGGAGAAGAAGCTGCAACTTGCTGAAATTGAGTTCACCGACTACGCGCTAATCTGGTGGAATCAAATCTGTCAGGCCAGACATCGTCCAACGACATGGAGACAGATGAAGGAGCTTATGAAGCAATGTTTTGTTCCTGAGCACTACAAAAGTAACTTGTACAATAAGTTGCATTGCCTCTCTCAAGGTAACTTGAGTGCTCATGAATATTATAAGGAGATGAAGCTACTTATGATCCATACAGGGATATAAGAAGACGAGGAAGCAACGATGGCACGTTTCTTTAACGGCCTAAACGTCGAGGTGCAGAATCACTTCGAGATAGTGAACTACTACAACATACAAGATCTTGTGCATCAAGCTAAGCATGCAGAACAACAGGTCAAGCGATGTCAAGCTAATGGTGTCCATGGTACCACTTCTAGCACTTGGGGACATCCACAAAAGAAGTCCGATGATGCCGACACTAGGTCCAAGATGGCAGCGTTGAGTCGATCTAATGGTTTTGCATAGAAAGAAGCCTTAAAATCCGGAGTGTTGAAAGCTCATTCTAGTATGCACTACACCGCGCGTACTAGTGACATAGAGTGCTACAGGTGTGGAGGTAGGGGGTAGGGGGTATATGATGCGGAATTGCCCTAATGAGAAAAGAGTATTGCTCGTAAAAGAAGGCTATACATCAACCAATGATGAAGAGGAAGCTACCGACAATTGTAGTGAGAAATCTGATGACCCAGAAAATATAATGAGAGCTGATGCTACTAATTCATACCTGGCTATTATGGTGCAACGAGTGAAAGGAGATAGAATTGAAGACAAGGAGCAGCGTTAGAATATTTTTCAATCGGAGTGCAAAATCGACAACACCAATTACAAGCTGATCATTCACGGTGAAAGCTACACCAACGCGGTTAGCAAGGGATTGGTGGATGCTTTAGGATTACTTGCATAGAAGCACCCACATCTCGCTATGTTGAGTGGCTATACCACACTGGAAAGCTAAATGTTACTCCTAAGGTGCACGCCAAATTCTCTATTGGTGACTATACTGATATGATGATATGTGATGTTGTGCTAATAAAACTTATTATTGAGAAGGTCATGGTAGTATGATCATAGCACTACACATAAAGAGCGAACCAATACTTACTCATTTTGGAACAGCAGGACGTGACACTACCTCAGAAAACACTTTTGCTGAACCATCTTCGCTGACGGGTACGGAATACCCGTCAGTAGTACTCATCTCCACTGACGGGCGGTTGGGGAACCGTCAGCGGAGATGAGTGCGGAATGTTTAGATTCAGCAGAAAAAGTCACCACTGACGGGCACAGAGTTTGACCCATCAATGGTGACAATAGCATCACTGACAGCCTATATCACTGACGGGCCCATATTTTGGCCTGTCAGTGAAAATTCGTCATCACTGACGGGCCATGAATTTCCGCCCGTCAGTGAAAATTCCGACCCAAAAACCCACTTATTCAGCCCAATACTATAAAGACTCCTCTGCCAAACCCTAAGCCTATTTTCTCAAACTCCCACCACCTCCCCGAGCTCCCGATGGCGGCGCCTCGAGCTCCCGCCGGCTCCCTCCGCCTTCGTGCCCCCCGCCGCCTCCTCTCCCTCCGCCCCCGGCCGCCTCCGCCTCCTCCACGACGCCGCCCTCCGCCTCCTCTCTCCCACGCCGCCTCCTCTCCCTCCGCCTCCGCCTCCTCCCCAATGCCGCCGGCCCCCTCCGCCTCCGTCCCCCCTCGCCGCCGGATCCACGCTCGGAGTACTCCCTCCGCCTCCGGCCGCCTCCGCCTCCTCCACGACGCCGCCGGCCCCCTCCGCCTCCTCTCTCCCGCGCCGCCTCCTCTCCCTCCGCCTCCGGTCGCCTTCGCCTCCTCCCCAATGCCACCGGCCCCCTCCGCCTCTGCCCCCCCGGCGCCGGATCCACACCCCTCGCCGCCGGATCCGCGCCGGGAGTACAGGTACGGGGTCGGAGTAGACCAAGCTTAGAACTCCGGGCCTCGTTGACGGTGGACGCGTCCAACACGATGGCGCTGAACACAGCGGCAACGCAGGGGCACATGGAGGTGGTGCGGCTCCTGCTGGAGGTGGACGGGAGTGTGGTGCCGTCGGCGTCGTCGCTGAACCCCCGGTTCCTTAGTGAGTCCGGCCGCCTCGGCCTTGCCAAGTCGGCACGCCGCGACGTCGCCGTCCATTGACATTATGTATGTGTGTGTTTTGCTTCAGTTTGCCCGGTGACAATGGGTTCGACCCCCTGGCGCTGGCGGAGGACCCGGAGGACCTGCGGTGGTTCGTGCAGGCGGAGCTGGTGAATGGGCGTTGGGCGATGCTGGATGTGGCGGGAATGCTGCTGCCGGAGGTGCTCACCAAGGCGAGGCTACTGAACACGCCGGAGTGGTACGACGCTGGCAAGGAGACATACTTCGCGTCGTCGTCCACGCTCTTCATCATCGAGTTCATCCTCTTCCACTATGTCGAGATCCGGTGGTGGCAGGATATCAAGAACCCGGGATCCGTCAACCAAGATCCCATCTTCAAGAGCTACAGTCTCCCGCCGCATGAGTGCACATGGAGGCATGATCGTTGCTCAACCTGACGGACACCAAGGGCAACACCCTGCACATCACCGCGCGCAAGCTCATAGAAAGCTGAGGGCAACCACGACGGCGGCCCTGGGCCGTGGCCGGCAACCACGATGGCCTATTTTTTTTAAATCCCATAGAACTCACCACTGACGGGCAAATATTTCTATCCGTCAGTGGTAATGAACCCTCCACTGATGGGTATAGCGCCCGTCAGTGGAGATGGACCCTCCACTGACGAGTAATTACTGACGGTCGCTAAACTCGTCAGCGGAGGGGTTTAAAAGCCCGTCAGTAGAAGGTAATTCTGGAGTAGTGTGACATGTGTTAACGACCAATGTTTGATAGTATAATCAGGGTGGATGCTAATGTATCATCGTAGAAAAGGGTCACAAAGATTACCACTAAACCGAGGACGATTTCGTTCGAAGAGAGAGGGGACGATTGAACATTATTAGTGCCACAAGGGTGGCAGGACCGAGGACATGGGATGGCGCTGGATTACTTGGTGCTGCGCCAGGTGCGCACGATACTGTGGGCCTGTTTGTTTGGCAGGCTTTTGGCTTTTTAGACTTTGGCTTCGAAGCCTGAAAAACACCTATTTACCTGCTTTTGGCTTTTGGCTTCGAAAAGCCTGAAACAATTTTAAAAGTTGTTTCAGGCTTTTCGAAACCAAAAACCAAAAGTAGGTAAATAGGTGCTTTTCTGGCTTCGAAGCCAAAGTCCAGAAGCCAAAAAAAGCCTAAACAAACAGGACCTGTGTTTGTTGGTAAAATTCCCATCAAGCTGGTTGCACCGGATGAAGTGAAGCCTAATTTTAGGACTCAGAATCAATTGGCAAGGGGTCAACGATTACGGGAATTGCTGATGAAGTGAAGCCTAATTTTAGGACTCCAAGTCAAAAGATTATGGTAGGAGCTGTGCTAATTTATATTTAATATCCGTTCAAGGCGTCCTAGTAATCTGAGTCTACCCATAAGTATTTCACGTGGAGATAAAAGTCATGTTAGGGAATCAACGTCATAAATGGTATGGTTAGGTCGGTTAGTTAATTTGGTTAGCAAGTTTTTCTTGTTTTGCTTTGTGTCTGCGTGTACTACGTACACTTTGAGTAGTATACGAGCCTGTCGAGGGCTCAAGTCCAGGTCGGCTTTGAGGCCGTATCAGTTGCTTATATAAATAGGTACTTGTCCTTTGTAAAGAGCAGGCTGAAAAAGACAATGTACCATGTCGGGGGACATTGGTGTGCTGCTTTTGCGTTTCTTAAGAGGAAATGGTCTCTGCTAAGTATGAAGCTTAATCGTAATCATGCCGCTAAGTACTACTTCGGTGCTTGCGATCACGTCGCAAGAACCGAAGACTTCTACTATATCTGTTGTAGCTCTTCTTTGCTGTTGTGCTATTCGTGTTACCGCTTATCGGAGAAGAATATACTGTTATTTACTCTCTCTATCCAAAAATATAAGACGTACATATATTTCAAAATTTACAATTAAATCTATAATATATTAGTTATGTGATATAAAAATGATATCATTGTAAAGTACTTTCGAAAACAAATCTAATAATATTATTTTTATGTCACATAACAAAAATATTACAGATCTAATTATAAATTTTAAAAAGAATGTGCGTCGAGAATATCAAATACCGTGAATATCGAGCCAACAACTGATCAAACCTCGCATCGGGGTTCGGCTGTACGTCATCACCATCCTGTTGTTCCTCACCATCGCAGGCAGCGACGGTGGGACATTGCCTCCAGCAAAGGGGTAGGAGGCTCCGGTGCTGCTTGTTGTGCTGGTTGGCTCTACGTTCGCGGACGGCATTGTTCAGTGCTCTTGATCTGGTTGCGGTGCGTCGGGCTGGAGCTCATGGAGGCGGTTCGACGACCTCTAACGGACGTGCGTGGCGCGGGGTTTCGGTCCTTGGTGGTGGTGCATGGCGCGGATTTAATGCTTGCGGTGCAGCAGAGGGCTAGTGGGGGGTTGTCAGTGTGGCCCAGGTCTGATGGCCTGTCGTTTGGATCTAGCGACCTTGGGAGCAGCAGGACTGCTTGATGTGGCTCGACGATCTCGGGGCCAGCAGCGGCAAGAAAAAGATGTTGAGGTGGTGGCATCCACGTGACTCCCTAGTGGCCGGATGGAGGCTTGGGCTGGTGATGGCTGGCGCTGAGGGCGTTGTGTGTCGAGGCAGTAGGGCGGCCCTAGGTGCAAGCACGGAGGCAACGAGGGCGACATTAACGCGCCCGGGAGGGTCTGCGGCCGGCTGGATCTGGAGCAGCGCCGGCGTGCTGGCTCTAGATTTGGTGCGCAGCTGCGGGCCTGCTTGTGCTGGCCGTGGGTGGATGGCGGAGGTGGGCCTGATAGCTAGGCTACGGGCCAGTGGCCGGGAGGCAGAATGGAGATGGTGAGGCGCAGGCGTTGGTGGAGAGCTTTAGCGTGGCAAGTGATGCTTTCTGTGCGTTGGTGAGGCAAGTTGCGGTGAAGTCGGACCTCCTAGGGCGTGGGGTGGCAACATGACACTCAACTTGTGTCACTCGTGGACGGCACGCGTCGTCTATCCTCCGTTGGTTTTCTGCATCGTCGGGGCGTATGGTCATGAGTCGGAGTTACGGTGCTAAGCGTGATGGACGGTGATAATGACATGCAACGGGGCATTGAAGGGTGTTGAGTCAGTTGGGATGGTATTGGTTGGCGACGGATGTTGTGCTATTTTTGCGAATTAGTAGTTCTCCATGGCGAAGTCAGAATCGCAGAGTCACGAACGCGATGGGTGACAACTATAATATTTGTGCACGGCGTCGATGTATGGGGCTTTTTAGCGGCATGTGACGAGTTTATGTTCGACTATGCTATCGTGGCTTGTCTGTCCAGGTGCTCTTGACCATATTATAATCTCAGTTTTTCTAATTATTAGACACAAATTTTCAGCTTTATTTTAAAAATTAATAAATATATGTCGATAAATGTGCTGAACCTTTTATCGACGAGGCAGCCATCATCAAATGGGTCCATGAGTACATGAGTACACGTATGATGTATTGGCAGCCCAAGCCCGATGAAGAAGGGGGTCAGGCCCTAGCTTCTTTCCTCAATTCTACTAGGGCCTAAAGTATGGATGGCGCGCGCGCACACACATTTAACTATATCTCTCCTTTCTTTATTTTTTGTGAGCCCAGTTTAACCAATGTGGGCCGTAACCTAATCCAGCGAAGGCTCAACCTTGCCAAAATTATTGCACCCAAAGTCAAAAATGAAAAAAAAACTACATGAATATATGCAGCTGTAAATACGGCTAACTTGTAATTCAGTCTCATGCATGTGTGCTGCTAATCTTATTTGGCGCCTAGCTAATTAAATGAAAAATAACTTTTTTCTTTCAGACGGTAATTAAGATGTGTGTTGGTAAAACCCGCATGGAAAACTTCAACCATGAATGCAGGCTAGCTAGCGAGTCAAGTGTTCTACACATGTCCAACTACATCCAGAAGTTAATCTCGTGTGGTCTGATCAGGCTCGACCGGACTAACTAAATCTTCTGCGGTAAAAGCAAAACGGTCGACTTGGTTGGTGTTGACTTAATTAATCTTTGTGGTCAGTAGTATACCACTGTGTGTGTCGATCGAGTCCAAAAAGAAAATTCCGGCATGAATCGTTCTCACCGTACTGTAGATTTTGGAGTATAATGTGAATAAGTGAATTGGCGAACTAGTAAAACACTACTACCGGCAGATTAGAGGCGCATGGGTCAAACCGGAGCCGCTCTTTCTAGGTTTAAAAAGTGCAATGAGACACATAATTCCTTATTTTGTTGGTTTGAACAGATCCAACTTTGCAGGAACAAGCAAACGAAATAGCGGTGTGTAACATATATACTAACTATAAATCACGCGTGCAATAGCCCACGTGTCACTCCCTCTCGTCGGATGGCTCAGCCGGTGAAACCCTAACCCCCTCCCTCCTCCACCTCCCCCTCGCCACCGCCGAAGGACGCTGTCGGACAAAGCCCGTGTGGCAGACGGCAGCGGCTGGTTCATTCTAGCGCTGCGCGGCGGGGCCTCGGCATCTTGGAGCAGCACTCTGCTGGAGGCTTGCGAGGCGAGCGGTGGTGCGGGCTTTGGCCCGACCAGCGGCTGGCGTGCGGTTCTAGCTACCCTAGCACAGGTGGCTAGATCTAGCGACATGTGGCAGCGTGTGGGAAGGGCAGGCCTCCCGCTACGGCTTCCCGGCGTCCGGGCGACGGCCCCCCTGCGGTGGTGCTCTGCGGGGGCGGCTTGTGTGGTAAACGGCCGTGTAGGCTTTTGCCGGGCCAGCAGTTAGCCTCAGTGGGTTGCTGGCGCATGGTGGGTCTCCCCGGCGCGGGCGGCCAGATCTGGCGACGCGCGGTGGTGGGTCAGGGCTCGAAGGCCCAGGGCCAGTGTGGCAGCAGCGGAAGACGGCTCCGGCGGTTGGCGACGGCGGCGACTTTGCGGCGCTATGGCTGGCCGGGCTGTTTCTAACACGGCCTGTTGCGATGCTCATGGCGGGCTGTGGGTGTACCGGTCGTGCAGGAGGGAGGAGGTCGAGGAGTCCCAGGTGAAAACCTTGTTTGACCTTGGTCGGAACCAGCGGTAACGACACCCATGTGTGCTGTTTACCCCCTGGAGGTGTCACCATGGTGTTGCGTTCCTGTCCTCTTCCTGCCGTTTAGGTTCCGGGGAAAACATCAGATTGCCTGAATTGACGATGATGGTGCTTCTACGTCGTTTCCCATCCTTAGAGGCATCGTCTTGGAGACAGCTATGACTGGGGGGACCGGTGGTTGGAAGTGCCCCGGATCTTTAGCGTTGTAATTCGTGCCACAACGACGACAAAGGCAAGTGGAGTTTGGGTCACGACGATGATAACTTCTCAGCGCTCCACCACAATGCCGACAGGTTAGCGCCCCGTTGCAGTGTGCTCCATCGTGGCATCGAGCTCAACGCTCTGTCACAGTGTGCTCTAGCATGACGTCGACCGCTCAGCACTTCGTCAGAGAGTGCTTTATTGCGGCATCGAGTTTAGCACTTCGTTGCGACGCCAAGCTCAACTCATCATTGTGGCATGCTCCGTCGCGGTGTCAACTTAGCGCTTCATTGCGGCGTCGAGCCCATTCCCCTGCAAACCGGCCCGGAGCACTAGCCTCGTACGTGCGGGCCACTTCGCCTCGGCCCACTCAATCTCATGCCGCCTTGTCCCAGAGCATAGTGGCCCGAGGCCTCGCCCCCATAGGCCATGACGTTGATCTGGAGTGCATCATGCGACACACCGGCCTGGGGCGCTCAAGAGCCGTGGGTCGGGTCTGGAGCACGTGGGAGAAAGAGAGCGCAAAGGAAGAGATGGGCAGTGAGGAGAAGAAAGAAAGAGGAGGCTTGGAGGGTGCAATGGAGTATTTATAACACAACACCCAAACCTTAGAAAAAATATCTGAAAAATTGGAAAATCAAGAAATATCAAAGAAAGCTTGATGGAGGCTCAGAAAACATCAAGAAAGCTTCATGGAGACTATGGGGATGAATGAAATTTCTCGAAGATCGTCCTGGCTAGTTCATGTCTACACAACATCATGACGATGCGGCGGAAAAAACCTTGCTCTATCAAGGTCATACCAAATACTCATGGATATCGAACAACAATCCGGTCCATTGCGTCAACCCTGCTAAATTGATGCATCAATTCGGACAGGCGCTCCACGACCGCCTAGATTGGCACAAATAATTCAGTAATACGAAAATTGACCGCTTCATCAATATTTTTATATACTCATCACTGTCTTTTAAGGGTTTCAGCACTACTCCAACATCCAGCACGACTCCATCATTCGCCACAACTTCGTCATCCGTCACGACTCCATTAGCAGTCACGACTTTGACATCCGTCATGACTCCATTGTCCACCACGACTCTGACATTCGTCACGATTTTGTCTTCCAACTCGAATCCGTCATTTGTCACGACTTTGTCATCTGCCACGACATCGTAATCCGTCACGACTCCTTCATCTGTGGTGACTCCTTCATCCGTCTACGCTGCGACGTTCTTCTACACCTTGTACCATGCACCTCTCGAAGTAGGATTCACCGAAGATGCACTCAAGATGCCCAATAATGTTTCTCTAGCGGTAGGGAAAAAATGAACAAAATACCCCCGGTGGTACTATAAATCCAAGGGTGTAACTGTAAATTTGTTAGGGGTAACTTGTAGTTGCACACCAAGCCAACCCTCACCCTATAAATTGGGAGCCCCATTTCTCTCAATATATTTAAAAAACACTTGAGAGAGGTAGAGGCAGCCTCACAGTAGTATATGAAGCACAACGCTAACACGGACTCTACGCGGATTGAACATGAGTTGACTTCCGTGTTGCATCCGTGTAATGTGGACGCACGTAAGCGAGTCGTTTGGTCCCCCGTTGCACCCTGTCGGTCCTCTTAGCCAAACGGGGTGCATTAAATACATGTCTAAAATTGTACATACGACACCTACTAACATGATAATACACACACGAAAAAGCGTTGTAGAATTCCGTAATCCTAAATCTTGGAGCATCCAACCATAAGAACCATCAATGGACAAGGACCATGGTAGGAGCAGGCACATTGTGAACTGATGGCTGATCACAAACTTTAGATCATAGTGCGTCAGATCACAAACTTCGGAGCTATGAGCTAGTGCTTCACGGAGACAAATCAAACTCTATTTCCCTAGCCATTGCAGTTACGACCTGTCCACTAGTCAGAAATTCACTAATGGCTTATCACCAAGCATATGAGCACGGTAATACAGCTACACTACCCTCTTTGTGCTTCCAGGGTTTTTCCCCCTTTTGCTCATCTCAATGTAGCCGCGAGTCAGTTCTGCAGCTTCAACAAACAGATAGCTGCAGCTGAATATACTTCCTTGTGTATCTATGCAACTAACGTGCGCAAATCCGAGACCAGAAGCTCCTCTACCTGCATAGTTACATGAGTACACAACTAATAAAAAACCTAGCTGATCTAATAATAGTGTTACAATTTGCTCAATTCCGGCACAGAGTTCTACCAAACAGGTATGAAGTAGGAGATGAAATATTTAAATCTGGATTCTCAAAATGAAATAAATAATATGCTTGGCAAGCGTCTACCAGTTGCTCGTCTGCTTGTTCAGGATTAGATAAATTAGGTCAACTCTCGGAAAAAAAAGATAAATCAGGCCAAACCTACATAATGGAAAAACGTAAGTGGAGTCACGACTGTTCTAAATGGTTTGCCTACCTTGTATTGCAGGAAGCTATGCACTTACCTTGAAAGCAGTGTTGAAGGTGGATATTGTCAATCACAGAGAGCCTTTGATTATAACGTGATTCAGGAGCATTTGCACATTCCAGGACAGATGTTCTAGCATTTAAAGACGCAATTAATTCAGCCTTTGCAATGAATAGTGTTTGTCGTTCCATCACTTTCATGTTTGATAGAGATTTGAGCACTGCATGGGTAATCAGATCTTCATATGGAAATTGTAGTGGCTACCAGATTATTGTCCCGTGCAAAAATTGATTGGCCATCCTAGCTAATCCAAATACGAACCATAGGATTGCACTATTGCAATACAGCCATTGGCACTGCACTAAATGAAGCACCAAAACTCTACCTGTTAAGTGGGAGAAAATTGACCCACAGCTTTTCTAAATCAAACTAAATGAAGTATTCGGAGGTGATTGAAAGGGTCTCTTGCGGATGGTTTTTTCTTGTGAAAACAACCTATTAAGGGAAGCCATTATGTTCATATGACATGTCCTCAATGGTAAAAACATGAAGTTAAATTTTTTGATTTACACATATACAAATTTTTTTATTTCAAATTCCCTTTATTTTTTGACCTGTCGAATGATATTAGATCAGTACGGGAAATAAAAATTCAAATCGCGAGCTGGCCCGTTAGTTATTATACTGAGCCGTCTGTTTACGTACAGTTATGATGATTTATTAGATGTAATCTGTTTAGGTACAATTATGGTGATCTATCGATTATGAAGATCTATCGGTTGTGATCTGTTTAGGTACAATTATGAAGATCTATCGTTTGTGATCTGATTAAGTACAACTATGAAGATCTATCTGCTACGATTTGTTTAGGTACAATTATGAAAATCTATCGAGTTGTGGTTCACTCATAATAAAAGGGTACACTATATTAATGGTTGGATGTTTTGTATTTTTTTGAGAATTTTTAGCTTCTATCTACATAATATAATACAACATAATATAATAGATGATACCGTCATATGGCATATAAGGTAAAAAGTACGTTGAAGCATGCGTTCGAGATAGATCCATGATTTACAAAAATCTTCAGCTGATACTCTACACCTTTCTTTGCCAAATCAAAACCTCTCCACCTCATGCTTGCTATAAACAGCTGGAGCTCCACCATCCTGGAAGTGCAGGAAGAAAACAGAAATGAGCTAAGAATTCCTCTCCTCCTCTACCTTCCAGTTACAACTCCACCTTCCTGAAACTGCAGGAAGAAAACAAAAATGACCTATCAAATTACTCTCCTCTATCTTTGCTCTTTGGTTCATCACTATCTCCTACCCCTAATTCTATAATTCATAAAGCAATTAGTAGTTGCAGCGCTCCAGGTTGTTAAGAGAGTGACAAACTGAGAGTCACAACAAACAAAACCACGCTATTTCATCTAGTGAGCACAAGCGTATCCAATGGAGTGCTAAGAGTTAAAGATCCATCCCAAGAGGCAAGAGCTGATTACTGAAGTTACGACTACTAATACCACCCTCAAACTCAATCATTCATCAAGACGACAGCAATGCTTATGTTTATAAGTTAATCTAAGCAACAGAGAGGTACAGGAACAAAGTGGGCCTAGAAGGTGGGAGCTCTGGGGAAAAAAGTTCCAAATGATCTAAGGTTGTCCACTGTCTAGCCAAGAAATGAAAGGACTCAGATACAAAGGAAATGCAACTGCCTATCTGCATTGAACTATGGACTTACTGAAAATTAGAAGTCCTTAAAGGTGAGGTATCAAAAAAAATTATTGGAAAATAGCATGTTACAGCGATTACCTCTTTCTCCTCAAGGAGCTTTGTGCTCCTCTCGCAGGTTGCAATTACATCTTGATACCACTCTTTACCTTAGCTTTTATGCCATCCTAGAAAAAAAATCTGAAGAAAAAGTTGCTCAAAATTACAGAAACAACAAAAGGAACCTTGCATTTACTGAACAATACAATGTTGAAGTTGCACGAGAGGGCAAAAACTTACTGGTTTAGGCTGAATACATATTTGTCTGAAGCATACAAGGCATTTTTAGCTTATATATTTCCTCAAGATGACCGTTACACAAAAAACAACAAATTTCAGTATGAGCATTCCTGGCAACAGAACCAAATAACTTTGCAGAGATCTGACACGCGAACCTCCTAGAATGCTTGTGCCTTTCTGTTCTAGAGAATTGAAAGACTTAGTTGCCTTGGTGAAAGCTTTGTGTCCCTTCTTCTCATGTGCTAATTACACCTCCATTTCTTAGCAACCCTTGTAAACCAATCAAGACTGGACAGTCACAGCAGAAACCAAACCTAAGCAACAAAACATCAAACAATAGATATTATTGGTGCTAACTTCTATACCTTGTAACTTCTTTACACACAAAAACAAAATGACCATCAATTCTGAATTGTTATACGCCCTTTTGTATTTTGTTGGCAAAATCTGTATGCATTCAAGTGGTCTTTTGATGTATCTAAGGTGATACTTTCACAATTTCTCATTAACTTGTTTTCCATTTTACGCATGCAAGGTTTAACTGAACTAAATAAATTATCCAAAGATCAAAC
Organism: Stipa capillata; assembly: GCA_019208055.1. Classification (NCBI taxonomy): domain Eukaryota; kingdom Viridiplantae; phylum Streptophyta; class Magnoliopsida; order Poales; family Poaceae; genus Stipa; species Stipa capillata. Next base: position 35,365 of record JAGXJF010004783.1, on the reverse strand, counting down.
ACTTTCTACGGTTTCACATTGACACTACAATCAGATCCCTGACTTGCAGATTCATCGATCAGAGAAGAGAACGGGCCAGCAGGACCTCAATCGGGCTTCTCAGGGCCCAACCGAGTTTTTCAGGATTCCAGACAGGCTTTGCAGGGCTGCTAACTTGGCACCCCTCTGCTTGCGCCCTTTCTTGCACCCTTAATTGTGTTTATGTTTTATACACATGTATGATTCTCGGTATACCGTCACTAGTTATACGAATATCTAGTAACGCATTATTATGAAAAGACTTTTCATGACTATCCAATAGTACATTTTCACCTCACCGATTAAAATAATTTTTTCATATATTAGTCCTCAAAAATATGTTTTAGTTGTATGGATCTAAAACGTCGTCGAATTTCTGCACAAATGTAGTTTACTACAGTAAATTTATTGCTTGGTGCAGACATGCATCGATCATTCGGTCTCTTACTCCTTAGTCGATCAACAACCAGCTTTCATCATCAATGAAAGAAGGCAAAATTGGTGAGCACATCTTCAACAACTGTCACCATCGATAGCCATTAGGGCCTGTTTGGTTGGCTGTGGCTGTTGACAAAACTGCTCTAGAAGTGCAAAAGTGAACATATGGCTTTTGGTTGATCCAAACCATATATAGCATTTTAGAAAAATGAGCACCGAAGCTTCAGTACATTGCAAAAAGTTAGAAGAAGGCAGCTTTTCTAAACAGCTGAATTTACACTGTAAAACCCACAACTACCATTGATAAAAACTGCTAAAAAACTGACCATTTAGTTGGGCTGCAGCTTTTTTCAGTGAAAAGCTGCTGAAAAGTCCAATCAAAGACCCCTTAGCCGGACTAAATTAAACCAGCGGAGCTCATGTAAACTTCACATAATCACACGTCAAGGGTACAACAATCACACGTCGGGGAGCACAGGGAGCGACTCGACGGAGCTGAAAGTAGTCGGCAAAGGAGTCGACGGCAGGCACGTACAATTGGACGTCCTCAGCGTCGAGCGGCCCGCACTACAGAATCTGTTAGTTCTCTCCGTACTAAGGACACATGGAGAAGCCTTGAAAGCAAGCGGGGGAAGACTTCCGCGTGTTCCAACACGCGGGAATTTGTATTATTAAAGTCGGGCACCCTCCGAGCGATCTCAGGGCCACTGCTGCGGGATTACGTCCGTTCCCGGGCGGACGGCCGCGATCGATCCGCGCGGGGCGGGCGCGTCGTGCGCTTGGACGGGGGCCTGTGTTCCGCTCGTCTGCGTTGTTCGGCCTGCGTCCGCGTCGTTTGTGTTGTTCCGTCGGCCCGCCCTGGCGTGGGACGCTATTCCACGGGAAAAATTGGTGGTCCGTGGTGCGTCGATGTCGGGTGACGTCCGTTTCCGGGCGGACGGCCGCGATCGGCCGGCGCGGGGCGTGCGTGCGCAGAAAATCGGTGGCGTTGATCTCTGCTGGATTGTTCTAGGGTGTGTGCTGAGCAGGCTACTGGAGTGGGTGGAGGCTTCTCGGACCTTCGGCTCCTATCCAGGCGATGGCGACGGCGACGGTGGTGCTCGGGGGAGGGGTGCCGGCTCGGCTGCTCGTGCTGTGGGCCGCTACTCCGAGGACCAAAATCGGCGCCTCCGCGTTCACCCGAGCCCGTCCCACACCGGATCCGATTCCCCGAGGAGCAGCGCCGCCGTGGTCTCCCGGATCTGGCAGCGTCCTGCTCTCCTGACTTCTCTGTGGCTACTGCAGCTCCTCCCCGTTGCGCAGGTGCCCCCCACCGCTTGCTCCCCGCGGCCACACCGGATCCGATTCCCCGAGGAGCAGCGCCGCCGTGGTCTCCCGGATCTGGCTCTCCCAGATTTGGCCGCGTCCTGCTCTCCTGACTCCTCTGTGGCTACTGCAGCTCCTCCCCGATGGGCGATGGGGCGGGGCGAGCTACTCGCCTTCTTCCAGCGCGGCGGTTCCTCGCGAGGTGAGTGAGCCGTGGGGCTCTTGCGCTGCTCCACTCCGCTACCCTACTGCGCCTCCGTTTCGAATTTTTGGCCGGAGTGCGGCTCCGATTCCCGCATCCGCATGGTACCGGATTTTGGTTCATGCGTTGCGTTCCTGCGTCTCTAGGTTTGTGTTTCTTTACGTTACCGGCGATTTTGCTTGCCATTCTGAATCTGCGTGGCCATCACTTAATTTTTTGAGTCATCGGTGGATTATAGTGTAGCATTAAGCTCCAAGTGTTAGAATTGCTGCAATGCGGGTATGCACTATGCCTATTTCATGGCATGGATTTCGAGATACTTCACCTTTTTAGAGCGCCGTCACATTTGTGGTCTGAACTGCTCATCTCAGAAGAAGAACAGACACCGGTACCTACTATCTGATGCACCCTTGTTTTGAACTTCTAGGATCAAGTCTTGGACTTATTTCGGTTGCCGTGAAACATGTTGTGGATGATTTCTAAGCAGCTTGATAGTCTCTTAGGCTATCGCAATAAAATGGCTCATGCTCTACCTGAGTAGAATTGGGCTTCTTATCAGCATGAGTACATTGTTATTGTGTTCCATATTGTTAGATCATACTAATGTTTCGTTGAACTTCAATTGTACAGGCAGAGTGCGTGATATGGAACAAACCGAGCAAGGGTCTTAGCACCTATCTTGACACGGTTGATAAATTGAGAAGCGCCGAGTACTTCTTCACTTCAAAGAGAAGCTGTACAGCTGGTGACGACGTGCTCAAACGTGTTGATGAATTGCTCTCTAAAGCAGCTGTTGAGTTGGAGAATGAGTTCAGTAGGTTGCTATCCAGATGCAGGTTCGGTTCTCCATTTTCTTAGCTCCATATTTGTCTCATGTTTATAAATGATCTCATGGAAACTATTCCTACTGTTTTCGATGATTGGTTATAGCAAACCTGTAGAGCTTGAGCGTCTTTTCAACTGTCTTCCAAGTCACCCATCAGCTAAAGATTCTTCTGAAGGTCAGCTAAATCCAGATGCTGTGTGCTCTCTTCCTACACTTGTCGATCCCCGTTACATGCCTCTGCTCTCAAAGTTGGTTCAGAAATCAGTTCAACTTGGTCGCCATAAACAGTTTCTGAAAATATACAGGTGCATGCCTCCAGAAATTCCAAATTGTCTGACATACTTGCATTATATTGTTTCTCCATTTCCAGCTTTGTGTGCTCACAACATTTTCTTTCATTCTTCCAGAGATATTCGTAGTTCCACTTTGAAGCTGACCCTTAAGCAGCTGGGAGTTGAATATGTTACGAAAGAAGAAGTACAGACAGTGCAGGCTGAGAGCCTGGATGCTAAAATTGCTCAATAGATCCAATGTTTCCAAATTGCGGTGATGCTTTTGAATCTTCACCAAATAAGGTTTGATGATGTATTACTTTTTTCGGGAGCAAGGCTCAAATTCAATTGTTGTCATCTATGCAGGCAGAGCGTGAAATACAGAAAGGTCCACATGAGAATCTTCAAGGTTTTCTAGATGCAGTTGATCAGTTGAGAAGTATTAAGCGTTTCTTTAGCTCAAATAGGAGCTACAGTAGCAGTGATCGGGTGCTCAACCATGTGAATGCCCTCCTTTCTAAGGCCCTTGTGAAGATGGAGAGTGAATTCCAGAATCAATTGTCTCAGCGCAGGTTTGTATCTCATTGTCAATTAATATTTTCTTTTACCTCGACATCATCTAAATCTTGCATTGTGCACCCTCCTAACTGATCCAGCAAGCTTGTGGAGCCTGATCGTCTTTTCGATTGCCTTCCGAGTACACTTCGGCCATCATCTGAATCTCATCCTGACGGTGGAAAATACCAATCAGCTGTCGTACAATCCGAAAACCAGCAAAACTCAGAGGCTGCCGTATACAGCCCTCCTGCTCTTATTGAGCCAAAGTTTGTTCCTTTGCTTGCTTGCTAAATTAGCACAACGATTGGTTCAAGCTGGATGCCAACAGCAATGTTCAGAAATATACAGGTACGAGGAGCTATACTGTAAAAACTCTTCAGGATGTACTTCTCTCTCATCACTTGCACGGATAAGTTGACACTAAAGTTGTCTGTTATTGGGATATCTGGTTATAGTTTCCTTTCATGCTCACATGAATAATTATAAGTACATATATCTTCCTTGATTTTGTAATTAAATTAAGGATTACTAATTAAGGCGGAACGCCTGCCGCGCCCTCTTGGTATATATACTAATAGTTAATTAATCGCTGCGTGTTTCTTGCGTTTCATAGCATTGTCCATTTACTGTGGTGTTTTCCATGTCCTAACATAGATGATGCTAATGGTGCATCGATGTGTTCATCTTTTCCTTTTTATCCAGGTGGGCTTGCATATTACGCTTGGTTTTCTCGTTTTCTTGGTCTGGGAAATGACGGTTCTGTTTCTTGTTTCTTGTTTATGCTTTTCGACAGGTGGTCGGTGGTTATGGTTGCTGCCGTCAGTTTGATGGGGTGTCTCTACAGCCTATTTACTGCGCTCAGCTTGTTTGCTGTGTAAGACGTTGTTTTCTTCTCGGTTTCAGGTTAATTTGTCTTCTTCGACGTGTTCTGCTGCTGCTTTCGTGCTTGTAGTAGTGTGTGTCTGTGTTATCATGTGCTTAATTCCGGTTGTAAGATTCTTCAGGCTTTAACATTGGATGAGGCTATGAGGCCAGACTGAGATTTCTGTGTTTGCTTGGTTGATTTGGGCAGCTTAGGAGCTCCAAGATCCCGAAGAGCAAGTTGACCACTCTGCCCAATGCCCTCAAGTACGCATACTTGCTACTGATTTAGTCCTAGCTGTATTCAATACCTCTTCCTCCTTCCAAAATAATACCTACTGATGTAAGCTGCAGCTCCTTTGAATTTGTTTATTACCACCGCATGTGAGTTTTCAGTAGAACAGATGGTTGCTTTTTTTGTGCCTTTTCAGTTACCCCCGTTGAGACTTCATCATGATATAACAGCAAAGTCTATCGAAAGAGATCTCTTAATTTAACCATGAGAACCGGTAAGCTGAGATAAACAAGCTAATTTACAAATTTGGCTCAACTATTTGCTTGATTGCCTTTTTTTTCACCATAAACTGTCAGATATGCTAGCCCTTTTTTCGTTTGGCCTGCTACTACAGTTGGACTTTTTCTTAGGTATGCTTATTTGCTTGGGGCTATATATCACAGGTCATATCTTATTTCAATAAAAAAAAGTTCTGTTCAGCTAGAAAAGGATAGCTAATGGCAAATTTGAAATACCGCCATAGTGGATTATAACATTTCATCTCTTCAGGGCTTTGAAGCATTCCCTCAAGCTAAACAATACCTGCAAAGGAAAAATGATTTGCCATCTGTGGCAGCTAAGGAAATTTCCTATTTCTACATATTCAAAATTGGTGCATAGTTTTTTTTTGTGTTTCGTAGATGAGATTGACAAATTCTTGCCGTGTCATGATTTTCCAGCTATTTTAGGGTAGGCTCTGTCAACGTCCTTTTATTCAATTGGTCTTAGTGTGGCCTCATGACAAGGATGATGAGGAGTGAGGCTAGGTGAATAACTATCAATAAGAAGAATAGCATGTCAATTATGTTAAATCATTAATTGATATCTAGGCAGCAGTATCAAATTACTCACGAAAAAGCATGGAGCTCTACTACCTGATAATACTTGTGTGTAATTTGTAGTTTATGGAAAGCATGTCTAAGAAGAATAGTACAGGCCGGAAGTAACTAAGACTTCATTAGCTAGAGTAGTGTAATATCTCAGAATATATGCTATTCGTTGTTGCCAACCTTGGAACCAGATCATTTTGCTATATTGGTGCATGTTATCTTGGCAGGTGAATATTGATGGTTCTTATGCTCTGCATTCAACACCAAGGTCAATGCTTGATATTCGTGTTGACATGATAAACAATATAAACCTTGCACATGAATTTCAGGTTGCTGGTATTCAAACATGGTATTGAAGATTCATAATTATTGCAGTGCTTGATCAATAACATCTTTGTACTATTCAGAAAGCACGTTGGCCTAGACCTGCACAATGCTCTGTTGTTTTCTCTTAGTCCGTAGCTACTATTTATATGTTCAGTCCTGATGTTCCCTGTTTGAGTTATTTCATATTAAAATTCATAACAACTTTGATTGCTCATTGTCGGAACTGTACTACAAGCTCAAAATGTAAAAATGAGGTCAACAATATTTTCTGTTCATCTTCTGCAGTGTAGATGTGGTAGAAACTCAGGAATGTGCAGCTACTAATTGTTTACTTTTTGTTATGCTTACTATTCTCACCTCCTTTGCCTTTTGCCTCTTTAACTTTGCTTATGTTTTTGTTGTCACTAGACGGCCAAAAGAGTTATATTGGCACGAATATTCTACTTGTCATTAAGGATGTGAGGCTGCTACTACTTACAAGACTAGAAGAAGCTCAGAAAACCAAAACTGATTGTATTTTGTATTCTGGAACCAAATATTATTCGGATATACGCATTCAGATGAAAATGTTGTTAGATTGGTTTTTATGCACATAAACAAGATGGTCTAAAGATGAAGCTCCGATCATGTAAAGCAACATCAGAAATGTAAATGCTGGGTATCATAGAGAAATATTCATTTCTGCCATTATATTGAAATTATGTTCATCGTGAGTCATGATGTAACAATGGATCATGATGTAACAATGGATCAAAATAGTAGTAAAGCATCCATAAGGAAGCAAGAAAATGGAGAATGGCTGGAGCTAAGGAGCTAGATAAGATTTTCCCGACTTATCCTTTCTTTTGTTTTTCTTCATAGTGTTTGTCCTTAATATAACCGGTAGTCGTCAGATTTTTATCTGTGCATGTTATCTCACAGCTTGTTTTTAGTTTTATTGGCTGATGTACATATTGCTATCAATTACTATAATAAATAGTATCTTATATTTCTATAGTTATCTATCACATGCAACTGGATTACAGTGCTGTTATCAAGATATTAACATCTTGTTCCACGCATTTACATGCTCATATATCTGCTTCAGGCTGCTAACACAGCAGCCTGTCATATGCAAAATGGAATTTTTCTAATTTGTTTAAACATTGAAGACTTAAATTTTGCTTGCCTCAAGTGACATCTATCAAGATCTTCAAAATACCATCATTGTTCAATTTATGGTTAAAACATTCAGTCTATAGTACAATATTCCAGATATTAATTATCAACATTTGAGGACGGGCGCGGCAACGCGCGCCTTTATGTTCTAGTTAGCACATAAGGACATGGACACGGCGAACACTAACACGGGAAATTTACGTTTTCTAGTAGAGTGGCCAGCCTCCATGGAAAAGGAAATGTATGGATCGAAAGTATTGTTGCAAAACCAGCTCTGACATGGACTGATTTTAACGACAGAAATCCTTTGTCCCGTAGCGATTAGATCTATAAATAATCAAAGAGAGAGAATCAACACCGATATTTATTAACAAGGTTCAGCCAAAATCTATATCCTTAGAACCGTTGTTGGGTGCACCTCTACATCTCCTTAGCCACGGTCATACATTGGCAGTTTGCCTTTGGGGCCCGACTAGTCTGACCGTCCTCTGTGCAACAGACTCCGAGAGTCCGAATCAAGTTATGGTTACATTAAGTGGTGCCCCTTTATATAAGCTCAGGTTACAGAGGTATAATACTTAAATACGACTAACCCATATCTGCTAGTTGACTCCAACTCCACTAGTAACCTACCCGTACACATATTTGACACTTTTCGACAATCTTCACCTTAGCAAATAAGGTCGTCCACCAATAAAACTGTCATGCCCAAATCTCCGTGCATCGTGGAATTGAATCTTCTCTTTATAGCTCACTTAGAGCCTCCCGGCAAGTCTGACTTGGCCTCAGACCTGTCGTCCTCCACTGCTAAGATCGCCACCCCTGGTTCTTCTTTAATGACTCCACCTGAAAGAATATACCCTCTTAGCTTATAAAGATTATTTATGGTTCTCTTCCCCTTCATCACAGTCATTGTATTCTTCTTAATTCTCATGATTAGCTTGTCCTTGCCCAACATGTAGACATAACAATTAATCATCATGAAGAGACACCAGTGAATTTAGATTCTTTTTGAACCTCAGCACATGTCTCACACTCTTGAGCAGATACTCATCATCACTAGTCTTGATCTTGATGTCACCTATTCCGATAACATGATGGCTCGTGTCATCACCTTAATAGACCTTCTCAAAATCACCAGACTCGTACATGCTGAGCCACTCCTTGTTTGGTGTCACATGAAAGGAACTTGCTGGATCCAATATCCACACAGCTGTTGACTAATTATCTAAAAGTATGAGAATATCATACGTACCAACTTCACTATCATTGTCGATGTATGGTATATGAGGAGTACTTGTACAGCACGTATTTTTATGGTAGCGGGGCGGAAACTTAGGTCAGCTTGGTACTTCGACACCGACTTTACCTAGGTTCAGGCCTCCGAGTTGGGTAATAGCCCTACGTCCTGCTTTGATACGATTGATATGTGGTATGGAATACCGATGATTACAAAACTCGGCGAGTTGGGAACTCGACGAGATCTGGCTTACAGAGAGAACTCGATGGGTAGGGAACCTGGCGAGATCGGTTTCTAGGCTCAGGGATCTCAAGGGTGGCTAGTCGACTAAGGCTATGAGATCAAGCGTTGTTTCTCGCTCCCCCCCTCCCGGAGGGGTCTTGTGCTCCTTATATAGACGAGATAAGGCGGTAACCATGTCGTGAGTCCTCGTAGTACACGAGTTGGACTCCTTCTTAATGCCATATCCTGAGTTCCCGTAGTACACGAGTTGGACTCTTCCATATGACGTGTCGAGAGTTATTCTCCGATCCCGATTGATCTCTTGCTGTATAGCAGTGTCGTTCTCTCCACAGGGATTGAAGTATTGTTGTCTAACAAGTTCTCAAAGCTAAGCTAACAAGATGGTTTTGTTGGTATTTTCTAGGCCTGTTAATGAATCTGACAATGCACCAAGCATTATAACTAAGACTGGGAAAGAAGTGTTCTCCGATCTCATATCTCAGCAAGTAACAAGAACGGGAAAGAATTGTTCACAGATCACAGCAAGGTAACCAGAATGGGAAAGAGTTATTCACAGATCACAGCAAGGTAACAAGAATGGGAAAGATGTTCTCACGTTACATGTCACAGCAAAGTAGCAAGGAAGTAGAATGGGAAAGATGTTCTCAAGTTACAGCAACAGTTGGGGAAGAGTAGACGAAGATCAGCAGCAATCAGCAGGATGAAGCAAGATGATGGACGGGGAAGAGCTGTTTCTGGCCAAGTTTCCTTCTCTCCTCTTCTCCTCACCTACCCTGTGGTAGGACTCTCTCTAAAACCCCCCTCTTCCTTGGATCTGGAGTCCTCCTTTTATATCCTGAGAACTTTGCACTTTACCCCTTCAGGCTCTTTTCTTTCCATTGAAGGCCTGTGTCACCTGCCTGTGACACAGGTGGTTGAAAAAGTTGTAAGCTTGGCGATCTAGAGTGTGGCTGTGTCAACTGGCTGTGACACCGGTGATCGACACAGCTGGTTTGAAGCACCTCCTGCGTGGCTGTGTCAACTGGTTGTGACACAGGTGAATAGAGCAGTTGTGGATTTGCTTTGGCTGGGTCAGCCATCTGTGGCACAGCTGGTTTGCAGCTTCTGCTTCAAATGCCTTAGAGCCTCCTGTTTGCTGTTCCTTGTCGAAGAATTGTGCGCCTAGTCGCGCTTATCTGCAAAATTGTTGTGCAGCCAGTAAAAGTGTCCATGTGAAGATCTTTTGCTCTTAAATAATAAGATTTGAGCCAAAAGCAATCAAGATTGATGACGATAAACAACTGAATTAGCCCAAGAAAATGATACAATTTAGTGTTTATCACAAATTAGTACTCATCGACTTGAGGCCTATGCTTCCTCCTAATCGGGCCTTTGGGCCACATCTTCTCACCGAGGCCCAGTAGGGAACTTTACGGGCCTTTATACGGTAGCAGCACTACCCATCATCAAGCCCTCCATCATTATTCGTGATGAAGCCGAGATTCGGGCAAAGTAGGCCCACTTGACGCTCCTCTGAGATATAACTTTGGCGGGTTTTTTTGCCCCTTACGGTAATCTGAACCGTCCGGTGAAATTCATGGATAGTGATGTATGATCCCACTTCGTCCGTGTACTGTGCCGGTTTGTACACCGGATCAGTTGCGATTCCAAGGAGCAGTGCAGTGAAGCATCAGATCAGTTGGGATAGCCCCGAGGTTAGTGCACTTTCGGCGCCTTGGGATGGGCTGGTTTAAATGATGCCAGTTACTTTTTCCATCTTCCATTTGCTCACAGTCCCCAACTTTTCACCGCGCTTCGTCTTCTTCCTTTCCTTCCTTATTTCCTTCGGGCGGTGAGCAACGACGTAGCTGGTTCCCGAGTTTCCCCGTCATCTTTGCGGCGGTGTGCCACCTTCTCCCGACATAAGAGGTCTTTGCTTCTGGTGATACTTCAGCGATGGATCCGACGACGGTGGAGGGGCCCGCGGAAAAGGCCATTGAGGTTCCGGCGGGCGAGACCTCGTCAGCAGCCGTCACAGCGCGGGACCCTGCCCATGGTAAAGCTCCGGCAATGGAAGATCCACAGCAAGTCCAAACGATGGCGCCGTCGACCATCGCGGGAGGTGGAGCTGCCTGACTCGGTGGCTTTCCGAGCTCCTGCTAACAGGAGCCAGCCATTCTCGCCGGAGGAGGACCTGGTCATCTTCCTCGACTTCTTCAAATGTGGACTCAGACTCCCAATGTCCGAGTTCCTGCTCGACGTCCTTTCCTTCTTCGAAATCGAGTTGGTAAACCTCCCACCCAACTCGATTTTCTTTTTGGCTGTCTTCGCCCACCTGTGCGAAGCTTTTGTTGGGACGGCTCCGGACGTCGAGTCGTTCTGATATTTTTACACACTCAAGGTGTCAACGGTCGGCCAAGTTCATAGCGCCTGTCGCTTCTCTCTCCGGGATGACGTAAAGGCGAACTACATCCCTTTCTCCCCGAAGGACTCGTGGGGGAAATGGGCCTCCAATTGGGCCTTCTGCAACCAATCATCCCATGACCCAGCGACAAGATGCGAGATCCCGACCCCGCGGGACTTGTGGAAGGACCGCCCTCGACTTACACAGAGGAGTAGGGCCGTGAAGGATCGCATCGCCGAGCTTTGTCGGGACGGCTTGACCACCGTGCATGTTGTCGGCGACTTCATCACCCGTCGCATCGCACCGCTGGGAACTCGAGGACTTCCCGGGTGGTCAGATGAAGTCGGCCTTTTACTGGCGAATGAGGGTACGTTTCTTTGCTTCTTCTCCTGGACAACTCAAATTGTTTATTGAATTCTTTTTCTCTCATGTCCCACCGCCTTTCTGTGCTGAAACAGTGGAAGTTCGGGGTCGAGTTGACGACCTCTTCAAAGCTGAGTGGAGTGACGATGGTGCCTGGTCTTCGCCGTGGGAGTCCCGGGCTCACCCAGAGATCGAGTCGCTTGCCTACCAGGACGAGGTGACAAGAGCCACGATCATCTCGGTAAGCGTTTCCTCATAGCGTTCCTTTTGATTATTCATCTTAGCCTTCGAGTAGTTGATTATAATGGTGCCAGTTCTTTCTGGCTCGCACTCAGCGTCCCTTCTTGGGACTCGGTCCGTGGTGCCGATGTCTTCGTGGAGGAGTCAACGCACGTTGGGGCGATCCGAACTCGGAAGGCCCCGCCGTCCAGGGGCAGGAAGTCGTCCGCGACGTCGAGCGGGAGAGGTCAGGCCGCCCCGGTAAGTTTCTTTCTTTGTTGTTCCAGGGAGTCGGCGTCGACTTGCTTTACTCGAGTTCTTTGACCTTGGCCCCTGTTGTCTTGATAGCGGTATGCCCTTAAGTGGCCCTCGAGTTCCACGACTTTGCAGAGACTGGCGAAGAGGGCGATCCCACCCAGCTCGACGTAGGGTTCTTCCTTATCTTTTGATCCGAGTTCCTTTTCTTCTTGATGTTGCTTGGTGTGGTAGCAACGAGGCTAGACAATGAACTTGTGGCACCCCCGCACGAATTCGCGGACCTACGAGGGTTGTCCGGGAAACTACGCCGCAGAACTACCGCAGTCGCGCACACGGGTCGCACGACGCGAAGGCACTCGAACCGGCCAAGAGCCACGAACCAGAGAGGAGGAAGAGCAAGTGAAGTTTTATTTCAGAATTTCTGGATCCCCCCAAATGGAAGGGGTGTCCCTCTATTTATAAGGTGAATGGAGGGGTATGAGAGATTACAGAAATGCCCTCAAGTATTTTACAATCATGTCCTAGATATACCAACGCCCCTGGGGACGGGTAGGTCTTTTCCTTTGGGAATATTCCAAGAATATCCCGTGGGTCCCGCCCGTCATGCACGGACTAGTCGCCGTCGCGGAGTCAGCATCGCGCGGTCTTGGCGTCGCGACGAGGTTGGCATTGTCACAGAGTCAGCATCGCGTGGTCTTAGCGTCGCGACGAGGTTGGCGTTGTCGCGGAGTCAGCATCGCGCGGTCTTGGCATCGTGATGAGGTTGGTGTTGCGCTGATCTCCTCTAAGTACAAAAAGCGTCAAAATCGGGTAGCGCGGAGACCCCTTCCCCAACAGTAGTCCCTCGCCGGTGCGGGCGGTCATTCAGTGCCCGTCCGGACCGGCGCACCGATCTTGGCGGGGTCGGCGCGCTGGCCGGACTGACGAGCTCAGGATTGTCGCGATGTTCCTGGGTTTGCGGAATACGAACGGCCGGGATCTTGTGGTAACACAGGGGACTTAGTGAAAACTCTTCAAGTCCAATCCGCAGTAAAACCGGGGACTTAGCGAAAATCCTCCGGGTCCAACCCGTGGTAAAATCGGGGACTTAGCGAAAATCCTCCGGGTCCGATTCGCGGTAAATCCATTTTTTTCCTTTTCTCTTTTCTTTTTTACTTTTTTTTCTTCTTTCTTTTTTCTTTTGTTCTTCTCTTCTTCTTTTTTTCTTTGGCCGAGCCGCCTCCTGCCCAAATGGGCCGGCCCACTTGTGCTCAGGTCGGTTGGGGGTGGGGAGATAAAATATCCCCTGCCACACCGACACTTCTCACCCCCAACCCCATCTCCTTCCACTGCCTCACTCCCGCACAGCCACGCCCACCGCCGCCTCCGGGCCGAACTGCGCCGCCTCCGCCGCAGACCAGCCGAGCCGCGCCGCCGCTCCTTCCTCCGCCCGCCGGCACGCCGCCGCCTCCCACGCGAGCCAGCCCACCGCGCGGCTTCTCCCGCGCTCGCCGGCCGGGCCTCCGCCGCCCGCGCGAGCCAGCTGGGCCGCCGCCCCGGCCTCGCCCCGGCCTCGCAGCTCCACCCATGTCGGTCGCTCCGGCCCGCCCGTGCCGGTCGCTCGACGCCGCCGGAGCTCCCACCGTGCCACGCCGCCGGAGCTTCCACCGTTCCGGGCCGCCGCAGCTCCGCGCCGCCGGAGCTCCCGCGGTGCCACGCTGCCGGAGTGTCCGCCGCTCCGGGCCGCCGCCGCCGTTGCTCTGGGAGACATGCCGCAACGCGGTTGCTCCCCCCACGCCGTGCCGCCGTCGCGCTCGGGTGCCTGTCCAGAGGCCACGCCGCCGACGTGGCCGACCGCCTTCACGGTCCACGGCTGCCTAGCGCCGCCGCGTGGAGACCTGCGCCGCCGCCGCGGGAGCCCTTGCTGCCGCTGCTGGGGGGCCCGCGCCGTGGCCTCGGCCATCATCACCCAAGTTGCCGGTGCTGGAGACGCCTTTGCATTCCGTCCTATTCCCGCGTGGCCGCTGCTACCGGTCTCCAAGGGTGACCTTCCTCGTATTTTTTTATGCCTGTGGTTGCTTGCAAGGACGTTGCGGAATGTATGCGCGTGTGCACGTCTCTCGTTCTCTCCTATTGTCGTGTGTTCATATGTTAGAACAACGGACTGTTTCAGTGCATATGTATATTTTTTTTTGTATTTCCTTATATGGCATGATATGAGGGTTCATGTAGAGTAAGGGCAGGCGGACTCATTACAGCTTTCTTTATTTGCAATGTATGAGATGGTCTTGATGTATGTGCTCCCGGGTGGATAGCCACCGTCTTGACGCATGTGAGAGGCGCCCGTCACCGTATGCGGGGGCGGTCCGCCTCCCCTTTTTCTTTTTTGCTTCGTGCCATGCTTCTCTAAGTCGACTCGAGTGACTTAGGCCTGCCCTTTGCTGTCATGTTCATGCACGACCATGCTTTCTTCCTTAGGTGTGATCGATGATGTTGCGCTTGTATATGCACTAACCGTTCGGCGCAAGTGTTCCACCAGATGACTTCCCTTGTTTTGTCGGCTCCTGTTTTCTTTTGCAGGGACTTAGCAGGTTAAACAACTTTTGCTTCTATCTAGCTTGTGGCCGTTGGAACCGACCGGCGGGGAGATAGCGACGGGACCCATCGCAGCGACCGCGTCGCATCGATCGTGGTCCCGTTTGCTCAAGACCCGACTTCTGTGCCTGCCCAGTTGGCGGTCATTGGGATCGATCGGCGAGGAGATAGCGACGGGACCCATCGCAGCGACCGCGTCGCATCGATCATGGTCCCGTTTGCTCAAGACCGCCGTGGCCACTCGGTGCGACACGGAGGGCGCGCTGGCAAGGCTTCTTGCTCAGGGCACGAGGAGCGACGTGACACAACGTGAGGATAGCAACGGTGCTCGCCGTGTCGGCCATAGTCCCGTTCGACGTGGACAGTCTTCAAAGTCTCCACCAAGGGAGCAGCAGAAGAGCAGACGCGACACGATAGCAACGGGGCCCGTCGCGGCGACCGCGTCGCATCGACCGTGGTCCCATTCGCTCAAGACAGCGAGGCTGTCAACGCCACGACGGAGCACCGAGATCGACGCCGCGACAGGGCACCTAGCTGGACGGCGCGATGGAGACACCATGATGGAGTGCTGCGGTCGACGAAGATGCCACGACGGAGCACCAAGGTCGACAGAGACGTTGTGATGGAGCATCGAGTTCAACGCTGCGGTGGAGTGCCGAGCTGGGCGCCACGACGGGATCGCCACGACGGAGCGCCGATGTCGACGAAGACGCCGCGATGGAGCACCGAGGTCGACGCTACGACGGAGATGTCACGATGGAGCGTCGAGGTTGATGGAGACGCCGCGACGGAGACGCCATGACATAGCACCGAGGTTGATGCAGATGCCGCGCTGGACGCCATGTCGGATGCCGCGACCGAGTGCCAGAGTCGACGCCACGACGGGGCGCCAAGGTCGACGCCACGACGGAGCACCACGCTGGACACCGTGACGGAGCCGTTGAGGTAGATGCCGCGACAGAGCGCTGCGGTCGACACCACGACGGAGTGCCGCGGTCGACGCCACGACGAAGTGCCAAGGTCGATGCCGTTATGGAGATGCCACTACGGAGCGCCATGGTCGATGCCGCGACGGAGCACCACGACGGAGCGCCGAGGTCGATGCCGTGATGGAGACGCCACGACGGAGCGCCGAGGTCGATGCCGTGATGGAGACGCCACGACGGAGCACCGAGGTCGACGCTGCGATGGAGCACCACGATTGACACCGCGACGGAGCGCCACGCTGGACGCCGTGTTGGACGCCGCGACGGAGTACTTGGGTGGCGTAGTCCTTTGTGCCACGACGGAGCGCCGCGGTCAATGTTGTGATGGAGCACCAAGCTAGGCGCCGCGACGAAGACGCTATGATGGCGTGCTGAGCTGGACGCCGGGACGGAGATGCCGCGACGGAGCGGCAAGGTCGACGGAACACCAAGACCGACGCTGCGACGGAGCGCCAAGGTTGACGGAGACTCTGCGATGGAGCGCCGAGGCCGACGCTGTGACGGAGTTGCCATGACGGAGTGCCGAGGTTGACGCTGCGACAGAGTGCCAAGGTTGACAGAGACGCTGCGATAGAGCGCCGAGGTCGACGCCGCGACAGAGCGGCAAGGTCGACGCAGACGCTACGACGGAGTGCCATAATGGAGCGCCGAGGTCAACGCCGCGACGGAGCACCTGGCTCGATGCCGCGACAGAGCGGCAAGGTCGACGCAGCCGCGACGGAGACACCGCGATGGAGATGTCGCGATGGAGTGCCGAGGTCGACGCCGCGACGGAGCGCCGGGGTCGACGCCGCGACGGAGATGACACGACGGAGTGCCGATATCAACACAGCGATGGAGCGCCAAGGTTGACGGAGACGCCACGGTGGAGCGCCGGGCTCGATGCCGCGACAGAGCGGCAAGGTCGACGCAGATGCTACGACGGAGCGCCATAATAGAGCACCGAGGTCAACGCCGCGACGGAGCACCTGGCTCGATGCCGCGACAGAGCGGCAAGGTCGACGCAGCCGCGACGGAGACACCGCGATGGAGATGTCGTGATGGAGTGCCGAGGTCGACGTCGCGACGGAGCGCCGGGGTTGACGCCGCGACGGAGATGACACGATGGAGTGCCGATATCAACACAGCGATGGAGCGCCAAGGTTGACGGAGACGCCGCGGCGGAGCGCCGGGCTCGATGCCGCGACAGAGCGGCAAGGTCGACGTAGATGCTACGACGGAGCGCCATAATGGAGCACCGAGGTCAACGCCGCGATGGAGCACCTGGCTCGATGCCGCGACAGAGCGACAAGGTCGATGCAGCCGCGACGGAGCGCCGAGGTCGACGCCGCGAAGGAGCACCGGGCTCGATGCCGCGACAGAGCGGCAAGGTCGACGTAGACGCTGCGACGGAGCACCACAATGGAGCGCCGAGGTCGACGTCGTGACAGAGTGCCAAGCTGCACGCCGTGACGAAGATGCCACGACGGAGACGCCACAACGGAGCGCTGAGGTCGAAGCGGCAATGGAGCGCCACGCCGGATGCCGCGTCGGACACCGCGACGGTGGAGCGACACGGTCGATGCCGCGACGGAGCGCCGAGGTCGACACAGCGATGGAGCGCCAAGGTTGACGGGGACACCGTGACGGAGCGCCACAATGGAGCGCCGAGGTCGACGTCGCGACGGAGCGCTGGGCTCGATGCCTCATCGGACGCCGCAACGGTGGAGTGCCGCGGTCGATGTCGCGACGGAGCACCGAGGTCGACGCCGCTATGGAGCGCCAAGCTACGAAGCATCGAGGAGTCGATGCCGCGGCATCGCTGCTTGCTCGTGGGTACCCCGGTGGCATAGTCCCTTGCGATGTCGTGCGTGGTACTTGGTACCTTGCATCCTAATCGAAAGAACTTCGCGTCCCTCGGCGTGGCGGGTAGCGTGAGTAGTCGTCTTCTAGCCTTAAGCTTTTCTTCCTGTATCAAATAGTTAGGTACTTATTGCAAGAAGGGATTGACACGCGGCAACGTGCGTACCGGGTCCTTGCCCAAAAAAGAAGCGAAACACTTAGAGATAGGCGCACGGCGACGTGTGCATCGGGCCTTTCTTGGCTTGCAAGACGGCTCATGCGGAGGAGCGACAATACTCGACTCACATGGGGGAGATGTTTCTTCCCAGCCAATGCGAGGAGGCCTTTTACTCGACTCGCGTGGGGGACGGGTTGCATCCCGGCGCACACGAGGAGGTTTGGGTGCTCGGCTCACGTGGGGGAGTTGCTCCCAGCCAACGCGAGGAGGCTTTGCGCTCGACTCGTGCGGGGGAGATGGGGCTTCCCAGCGCACACGAGGAGATTCAAGTGCTCGACTCACGCGGGGGAGATGGTTCTTCCCGGCCAACGTGAGGAGGCTTTTTGCTCAACTCGTGCGGGAGAGATGGGGCTTCCCGGCGCACACGAGGAGGTTCAAGTGCTCGACTCACGTGGGGGAGATGGTTCTTCCCGGCCAACGTAAGGAGGCTTTTCGCTCGACTCGTGCGGGAGAGATGGGGCTTCCCGGCACACACGAGGAGGTTTGTTGCTCGACTCGTGTGGGGGAGACGTGGCTTCCCGGCGCACACGGGGAGGTTTTGGGTGACGATGCTGAAGATGAGCCCCTTGTGTGCTATTCCCAAGTTTCAGCACCAAAGGAACAAGCCAGCGGGTGGGCAGCCACATGTCGAGCGGTGTCGATGGCGTGACGGAGTGCCGAAGTCGACGCCGTGACATGCTGTCGAGGTCGGTGTCGCGACGGAGCGCCGAGCGGTCGACACCGCGACAGAGTGTTGAGTCCGACGTCACGACTGAGTGCAGAGGTCAACACCACGACAGAGGGGCGAGGTTGACACCACAGCGCAGTGTAGAGGTCGACACCGCAACGGAGGGGCGAGGTCGACTCCGTGATGGAGTGCCGATGTCGACACCGCGTAGAGACACCGCAATGGAGACGCTGAGGTCGACACCGCGACGGAGCACCGAGCTGGACACTGCGACGCCTGCGCGTACCGCACCTCAGGTCGATGCTCTCGTGCCCGTTGCGGCGGTGGCCATGGCCTTCCGCTTCGTTCCTCCTCGCTTCTTAGGCGGCATGGCTCGATCGTCCTACGGGTTGACGATGGCGTCTTCGCGCTCCCGGCGGCGACTGCAGTCTTCGTCACACGGCTTCTTGCTAGCTTCCCACAGACGGCGCCAACTGTTGTAGCAACGAGGCTAGACAATGAACTTGTGGCACCCCCGCACGAATTCGCGGACCTACGAGGGTTGCCCGGGAAACTACGCCGCAGAACTACCGCAGTCGCGCACACGGGTCGCACGACGCGAAGGCACTCGAACCGGCCAAGAGCCACGAACCAGAGAGGAGGAAGAGCAAGTGAAGTTTTATTTCAGAATTTCTGGATCCCCCCAAATGGAAGGGGTGTTCCTCTATTTATAGGGTGAATGGAGGGGTATGAGAGATTACAGGAATGCCCTCAAGTATTTTACAATCATGTCCCTAGATATACCAACGCCCCTGGGGACGAGTAGGTCTTTTCCTTTGGGAATATTCCGGGAATATCCCGTGGGTCCCACCCGTCATGCGCGGACTAGTCGCCGTCGCGGAGTCAGCATCGCGCGGTCTTGGCGTCGCGACGAGGTTGGCGTTGTTGCAGAGTCGGCATCGCGTGGTCTTAGCGTCGCGACGAGGTTGGCGTTGTCGCGGAGTCGGCATCGCGCGGTCTTGGCATCGTGATGAGGTTGGTGTTGCGCTGATCTCCTCTAAGTACAAAAAGCGTCAAAATCGGGTAGCGCGGGGACCCCTTCCCCAACACTTGGGTTCTAAGTTCTAGATTTCCTTTTAGCTCCGCACCTGTTCCAACTGCATCATCGTCATGCTCCCTCCCCGAATGTCAGGAGCTGATAGTGATTCCAGAAGCGGATCCTCGCAGCGTGGAGGGGCGTTCGGATGTGGGTGCCGGATCCTCCGGTGGCAGCCCCCTGTGGGAGTGCCTCGGGACTTGGTGGCCTTTGCCGCTGGCGTGAGGGAACCCAGACTTGCTGGTCCAGAAGCTGTCTCGGCGGTTGATGATGGCGAGTCGAGACGCTCACTGCCTCGCAGTGAGTACCGAATGTACATCAACTATGCCCTAACGTGGATGAAGGTGAGTGACATCCTTCTTGGCTTCTGACATCTTGGCTGTTGTAGTTCCTTTTTTCTTAAATGTCTTTCTTGCTGCGTGTCCTGTGGCAGTGCGTGACTTGTGCGGCGGTCGCCAGAGAGGACATACTCCTTAGTCGACTGCGGGCGGCGAATGCCGAGTTATCGCACCAGTTGTCCGCGGCGACTCGTCGAGCTGAGGAGGCCGAAGCTCGGGCTGGGGAGGTCGCGGAACTTGAGGCCTTGCGGATAGCCAACGTCGAGCTAAGGGAGTAGCTTGTCACGGTCTTGATTCGTGCAGAGATGGCTGCGGTGGCGGCCAAGTCAGCGATTGATCTTCATCAGCTAGTCCGCGAGGAACTCGAGGGAGCGAAGAAGAATGCAGAGCTCTCCCGGGAACGTTTGCAGGCGCAGACCCGGGTTGCCATGGATGCGTGCTCCCTCCTTGACCGAGTCATGGCGAGTCTGAAGTTCCCCGGCCGACCCGACTCCATGATGTTTTCTTTGGATGACTTGCCGAGGGCCGTGACCGAGTATCAAGCGCGCCTGAGCGACTTTCTAAGCTTCGTCAAGGAGGATGCATGCGTGCGGGCGAAGAGTATGGCCAACGGGGCCATATCCTATGCTTTAGCTTTGGCTAAAGACTTGGCGCCAGAACTTCCTTCAAATCTGCTAGAGTTGGAGCTTGGTGAGCCCCACAACCCGGAGCGGAGGATGCGCGGATCGACTACTGGCGTGAGCCGGTAGAAAAGTTCCTTAGTGAATCCGGCTGCGAGGCGGTTGAAGATGCTCGCACTGTGTCCGAAGACAGTGGGGGGGCTTATGTATCTGGGGGCAGTGCTTCTGCCGGGCAGGAGGATTAGACCTTTCGTCCTTTGGTTGTACGCTTTTGCGGTGTAGAGAACTTTAAATCATGCAATCTAGTTTTGTGGTTGTTTGTTATATTATGCTTGATGTTGTAGGCTCCTTTGTTCTTCCATATGACTGTGTTACCGTAGAATTGCATAGTGTGTTGTATGCCTCCGAGCCCCCGACTGTTTTGTGCGAGTTAGCAGGAACTCGGATGAATAGTCTAAAAAAACTTCGCTGTGGTAGCCCTCGACTGTTTGTGTGAGTTAGCGGGAACTCGGATGAGCAGTCTGAAAAACTTTGACTGTTTGTGTGAGTTAGCAGGAACTCGGATGAACAGTCTAAAAAACTTCATTTTGGTAGCCCTCGACTGTTTGTGCGAGTTAGTAGGAACTCAGACAAACAGTCTGAAAAACTTCGCTGTGGTAGCCTTAACTGTTTGTGCGAGTTAGCAGGAACTCGGATGATCAGTCTGAAAAAACTTCGCTGTGGTAGCCCTCGGCTGTTTGTGCGTGTTAGCAGGAACTCGGATGAACAGTTTGAAAAACTTCGTTGTGGTAGCCCTCGACTGTTTGTGCGAGTTAGCAGGAACTCGGATGAATAGTCTAAAAAATTTCGCTGTGGTAACCCTCGACTGCTTGTGTGAGTTAGCAGGAACTCGGATGAATAGTCTGAAAAACTTCGCTGTGGTAGCCCTCGACTGTTTGTGTGAGTTAGCAGGAACTCGGATGAACAGTCTGAAAAACTTCGCTGTGGTAGCCCTCGACTGGTTGTGCGAGTTACCAGGAACTCGTGGTACTCTTGCCTTAGGGTAGGCTGCCGTAGTCGGGGAGGCGAAACGAGTTGAGGAACTCGTGCTGTGCCTAGCCCCACGTAGATGCAAGGTAGCTGTCGGCCGTTGCATTCGTGAAGAGACGAAATGAGTTAAGAAACATCGTGTACATGCCAGGCTTCCGAGAGATGCAAGGCGTGGGGTGTTGCCGTGACTCGGGAGGGCGATGGAGTTGTGGAACTCCTATTCTGTCGTGTCCCGCGGGTTATGTTGGCAAGGGAATGGATAGTTGCCCGGACTTGGGGCGGCGGACCAGGGTGCGAACCCGCTTTCGTGCCAGCTCCCAAGTGCATACGAGGCGGTTATACGGCAACCAAACTCTAGGAGGAGGAACGAGGAGCGACCTCGTGTTCGTGCCGTGCCCTGAGCTGTCGAATGCTTGTGTGCCTTGGTTTGGGGAGGCGAAACAAGGTGTGTACCCTTGTCCGTGCCAGCCCCCGAGTCCGTTGGCGAAGCGTGTTAGAGGCGTTTTTGGAGTACCATGCGTGAACCAGTGACTTGTCTGATGGGCACTGAAAATACTCTGTATGACAATGTAGACAGTTCATCCGTAGAGGTACGAGGTAAAAAAGGGAAATCTTCCGGGTTAGAGCTCCCGGGAAGCTTATACGTAGTACTTGGATAGTTGATCAATGTTCCATGTGTTGCGTAATACGGAGCCATTGTCGGCGAGTTTGAAAGCGCCTGGTCGCGGGTTGGCGATGATCGTGTAGGGTCCTTCCCACTTGGGGGATAACTTGTTTCTGTGCTGAGTTTTCTGGACCAATTGTAGGATGAGGTCGCCGATCTCTAGGTGTCGATGTTTGACGTTGTGTTCATGGTACCGGTGTAATTCCTGTTGATACTTGGCTGCCCGTACGTATGCATAGTCACATATTTCTTCGAGAAAGTTGAGATCGTTGACTCGTTGTGTTTCTGCTTCGTCTTTGAAATGCTGTTCTACGCGGGGGGACTTCATCCGGATGTAACTTGATCTGATAACGATCAAGTCTGACAGCAGTTTGTCGGGGCGCGATCTGGCGCCGGGTATGTCTGGAGACAATTGTGCTTTGTAGATCCCGTGGATCAGAAGCGTATGGATTGAAGCTTGTTCGGCCGCGTGGCGTAGCGACGACTCGTAGAGTGGTAGGAAAGAGGTTGATTGCTCACCATAGCGAGATGACGCCGAAGATGGCGAGCTTCTGCTTGATCAGGAGGGTTGGTGCAACTGTTGCGGGATCTGGATGAGACATCGTAGAAGTCTTTGTCGTCGAAGCCTGTGTACACCATTTTGTCGGCGAGAGTTGCGGAAGTAGATTGAAACTGACGTAAGGGCCCCACGGTGGGCGCCAGCTGTCGATGTATGGTATATGGGGAGTACTCGTACATCACGTATTTGTACGGTAGCGGGACGGAAATTCAGGTCAGCTTGGTACTTCGACACTGACTTTACCCAGGTTTAGGCCCCCGAGTTGGGTAATAGCCCTATGTTCTGCTTTGATTGGATTGATATGTGGTATGGAATACCGATTGTCGTAGCTACGGGACTAGGCAGTGTACTTTAGGTACCCCCGATCGGTTACGTCGACCTCCAGGAGTACTAGAGAAGTACGAGCAAGTGTATTGTCCGTTGGGGGGGGGCACACGGTGACGTTACTGGCGCGATGGGATGTAGAACACTCGTATCAGGGATAAACGGAAACTCTCATGTCGGGGCAAACTGAAAACTCTCGTATTAATTTCCGGGATTAGGGTTTATATCTAAGAAATCTCCATCACCTCTCTCTCCCCCTGGGTCCTATTTATAGGGGTTGAGGGAGGGATGTGAGAGATTACAATTATGCCCCTCGGGCAACAACACACCCTCAAGGGTTTTTGGTCTTTTTACAAGAATCTTTATGGAATATTCAAATACTCTAATATCCTAATCCTCGCTACCATGATGACGTGTTTTCCTTGGCGGCGGGGCGAAGCACGGCCTCGACGTCCGCCGGGCCGGAGCACGGCCTCGACGTCTGCCGGGATGGAGCGTGGCCTCGACGCCGTCGACGATGCTAGCGGAGTTTGTTGATGCTGGGTGAAACGGGTCGACGCCGGGAGGGGGGGATCTTAACGTTGTCAGGGAGAAGCCTGTCGGTTCGGGGTAACACGGGGACCCTTCCCCCAACACCGATGATTACAATGGGAACTCGGCGAGTTGGGAACTCGACGAGATCTGGCTTACAGAGAGAACTCGACGGGTAGGGAACCCGGCGAGATCGGTTTCTAGGCTCAGGGATCTCAAGGGTGGCTAGTCGACTAAGGCTATGAGATCAAGCGTTTCTTCTCGCTCTCCCCTCCTAGAGGGGTCTTGTGCTCCTTATATAGACAAGATAAGGCGGTAATCATGTCGTGAGTCCTCGTAGTACACGAGTCGGACTCCTTCTTAATGCCATATCCTGAGTCCCTATAGTACATGAGTTGGACTCCTTCCATATGACGTGTCGAGAGTTGTTCTCCGATCCCGATTAGTACTCATCGACTTGAGGCTTACGCTTCCTCCTAATCGAGCCTTTAGGCCACATCTTCTTACGAGGCCTAGTAGGAAACTTCACGGGCCTTTATACAGTAGTAGCACTACCCATCATCAATCATCACTTGCCACAACCATTAGCGCCTCCATTAGCGCTTCTTTTCATTGGACAATGCCTCTTCATATGTCGCTATTCTTTGCAATCATAGCACTGCATCCTTTTCTTGCTCTTTGACTTAGTCTTTAAACACTCTAGCCTCGTCCCCTGTCTTATTTCTTCCTATTATGATCATACCTGACCAGCAATCCTTCAACATGAGGAGCTTTCACTTCAACGTTCTTCTTCTTGCGTTGATCAAACGCTATAAGTGCTGTAGTATTATCCGCCACAGTGATTGTATTCTTGCTTACATCAGCGTAGTAACCATATGCTCATAGGAAGGAGGCAAAGAACACAAAAATGATAATACCCTTGTCTTCATCATCAAATTTCATCTCTAGTCAAGCCAGGTTCGTGATTACCTGATTGAAGACATTGATGTGCTCCGCAAGCTCTGACCCTTCCTGCATCTTTAGCTCATACAATTTTTGATTTAGGTATAGCTTGTTGGTGAGTGACTTGGACATAAATTGAGCCTTCAATTTCTCCCATTTTGCATCAGGTAAATCTAAGTTCATCATATGACACATGACTTGATCTGATAAGCTCAGCGCCGTCACTTGGCCGCTGCGGTTGCACACCGGAGGAAGATGTCGGGGGCTAAGGTTCGTAGATAAGGAAAGGTAATGCGTGAGAGACGGAGGAGTACGGGGGTTTTCGGAAAACGGTAGGCCTTGTGGAGGAACAGGCTTGGTTACGCGGGTGTTCGAACCAAGTGGGATGCAGTTCGCCCGCAACAATCTGGACGCTCGATACACGATCGGGCAGCCACCGAATCTCCTTGTACGTTATATACATTTAATGGAGCTAGTTCACACAATATGTCTCCCGGGAAAACTATATTGTGGGTGTAGGATTTTCACTGTTGACCGGGCATTCCTGTAGTTACTTTACATAAGCCAAATATTATTCTCATCTTTGATAAAATAATAAAGAAATGCAAATATCATGTATTAAATTCAATATTCACGTAGGATGGACACATTTACAGAAAATAACGAAAGCAAGCACACCGGCAGGCGTGCTACATGCCTACATGCCTACATCCCTCCCAAAAAGAATAAATTTCACAAAACGAATTAACGAACATGGCGTGCTATATGTATCTGTTACGAACGTGAAAGCTCAATAGTGAACTTAATTCATCATCTCACTGGTCGTCTTCTTGATGAGCTCCCAGGCGCCCCGCACATGCCTCTCTTCCTGCAGCGATGAACCCACCGCAAAGCGCAGCACGAACCTGTGGCCGACCACCGTGTGCGCAAGGTACGCCTTGCCGGTCTTGTTGAGGTTCTCCATGAGCAGACGGTTGGCCTCGTCGGCGTCCTCCTCGGTCATCGATCCACTCGCCTTCATCCTGAAGCACACGAGAGCAAAGTTCCTTGGCACGACAACCTCAAACCGGTCGTCCGCACGCACGAAGTCTTCGAACATCTTGGCCATAGCGACATCACTTCGGATGTGCTCCTGGAGCTTTGCAGTGCCGTAGGTACGCATAACCATCCAAAGCTTGAGACCGCGGAAACGGCGTCCGACTCCGACCTGCATGTCTTTGAGGTCAGTAACGGTGCCGGACTCGCTAGCGTCGTTCTTGAGGTACTCCGGGTTCGTCTCCAGCGAGTCGCTGAGGCGGTGCGCATCACGCACATAGAGGCAGGTGCAGTCCAGGCACGTGAGAAGCCACTTGTGCGGGCTCATGCTGATGGAGTCCACGCGCTCGACGCCGTCGAGATGGTGCCGGAATTCTGGGCAGATGCACGCGCTACCAGCGTAGGCGGCGTCGACATGAACCCATGCGTTGAACATGGCGGCAACGTCGGCGACGGCACCCACGGGGTCGACAGCATTGGAGGACGTGGTGCCGACTGTGGCGCAGACGTACGTTGGCACGAGGCCAGCATCGGCGTCAGCCTGCATGACCTCGAGCAACTTCACCGGGTCAAGCCCATAGTCGGTCTCCGCTCCGGTTGGGATGGAGCGGATGTTGGCAGGGTCGAAACCAGCGAGGCGGCACGCCTTGAAGAACGTGGAGTGGGTCTGGTCGGCGGCGTACACAGCCAGGCGTGGCAGCTCGGACACGCCATTCGAACCACACCGACGCAGCGCGGCGTCACGGGCAGCGACAAGCGTGACTAGCATAGCCTCGCTGGTCGTCCCAAGGATGACGCCACCGCCGGTGCCACGGCCTGAGCTTGTGCGATTCATGAAGCTCGTCGGCAGGCGCAGCAGCTGCGCGAGCCAGTCGAGCGCGAGCACCTCCATCTCCGTGGCCGCCGGAGCAGCCTGCCACGTGAACCCGACGGTATTCATCGCCGAGGCGATGAGGTCACCGGCGATGGCCGCGGCACTGTTGGTCGACGGGAAGAAGGCGAAGAAGTTGGGGCTCGCCCAGTGCGTCATGCCGGGCACCACAGAAGTCCGGAGCTCCTTCATGGTGACGTCGAACGGCGCCGAGTACGTGGGTGGGGATGCCTGGAGCTCGTCCTGCAGGTATCCCGGTTTAACATTGGGGAGCACGGGCATGGACTCTACGTTGGTGTAGTAGTCGGAGATGAAGTCGACGGCCTTGTGGAGGTAGGAGCGGACGTCGTCGGCGTTGAGCGGCTGGAAGGCCGCGTCGTCGCCGAAGGCGGAGAAGGCCATGGGGTTGGTGTCCAAGCTGCCCATCTCCTCAATTGGTGGAGCGTCTTAAGCTTAACCAAATAATTAGTACTCAGGAGCAAGAGAGCACGAATTAATTAAGCTGGAGATGGAAAAGGGCGGAGTGAAGCTAGGGCTTGCTTTGGTGAGGAGAGCTGTAGCTTGAGATTGAAGAGGCAGATGAGCTACAGCTAGTAGTTAGCCTGTTGCTTGCTTGGGTGATGAGATGTCGAAGAGTTTTGCGCTGGTATATATAGCAAAAGTGGATGGGAAGTGGCGTGATGAGGCGGGAGTTGGATGAGTCGCGCGCGCGCCGGTACGTAGGAAGGGTAGGTGAGATGGTCAACTGAGCTGCCGAGTTCAACGCGGATCCATGCATGCACCCGTTATGGTGGCAATAGGCAGCTCGCAACATGCAGCGTTGGCCGTCGATCCGGCCGGCCGGCGGCTTAGCTGACAGCGCTGATAAGTCTTGGACGCATCTGCAACTCTTGCATCACTCTTGTTTTCGTCCCACACACGTGCGGTAAAAGGAGCAGAACTAGGCAGCCAAGCAATCGATCGAGCCATCGTCGTCGTTTGCTATTTATTTGCGTAGCATAAATAGATCGAATGTATATATAGTTGACAGTACATGGTATAGTTGGGTGTATGTGTATCTAAAAATATATCCAGATACATCAGGAACGTCCAAAGAGTTAACATCGCCGAGCCAATGTCAGGGATAAATTCTTTACCTGACGTTTTTTGATACCATCCTGACGGGTTTTAACTGTCAGGGAAAGCCCGGAGCGTCATACATATAAAAGCAAACGGAAAAACGTTGATGAGACCAGCATAACAAATTAAACCACAGCAGGGTTCACATATGCAAATCTTTTTCTTTTCTTTTTGTGAGGAACACATATATATATGTAAAACAGTTGAATAGCCCATGCGCTGAACAATTTCATGAAGATGACCTATAATAAACTTATCACGTTTCATGCATGAATGTATTTATTTACACACTTACTGCATATTCCTGTGATATTTTATTGTTAATCGCCTGACTTGGCAATCTAAACTTTCTCAGAAAAAGCAGGCTAAATGTTTTCAAGCATAAAAGTACACTGAACTGGTCAACCGCTGATCTGAAACTACAAGCTGTAAAAAAACAGATGGTTGTTTTGAATTTTGACCAGACCTGCAAATTAGAAGTACCAAATGGCTATAATTGTAATTAAACATAGAATTTAATTTTATTATCACTTCTGCTATATGTAGCATGTAACTGTACTGTTGTGTCTCTCGTCAAGTGCTGCACTAAGTATACCAAATTGTCGAATATTTTTTATAAATATTATTTTAAAAACAAAGAATTCAAGATCGGTTTCAAAAATTACAAAAGTAGCACCCTGTCAGCCGCCAGTGAGACGACAGGGGGCTTATCGTCCAACGGTCAACCGACATGCCCCTGTCGTCCCATGGGCCACCGACAGCTCAGCCGAAAAGCGCGACAAGACGCCTGTCGTCCGACCGTTGGACGACAAGGGCTTATCATCCGATGGTGGAACGACAAGCCCCGCAGTCGTCCAATAATCGGATGACAAGGGAGGCTTGTCGTTCCACCGTCGGATGACAAGCCCCCTGTCGTCTCACGGGCGGTCGACAGCGTAGCCAGGTACAACTTTGGTCTATGAAATTATACATGAGTACGGTTGGACGACTCGGGGGCTTATCGTTCCACCATCGGATGACAAGCCCCTTGTCGTCTCACGGGCGGCCGACAGGGTGCTACTTTTGTAATTTCTGAAACCGGACATGTAGATCTCAAATTCTTTATTTTTAAAATAATATTTATAAAAAAAACTCTTGTCGAAGTAAACACGCTATGTCAACGTGGTAGGTAGCCAAAGCACGTGCTCTTAAGGCAGCTCTCTCAAGGATCATTCGAAGCTGTGAATAATTAACAATAAGTTGACGTATGAAGATTTGACTGACTTCAGTTGAGGTGAAGGACCGAATTCATTAATTAGATGTCTCTACTCGAAATCGTGATGATTTTGATGGGTAGGTTAATTTATCGCTTAATCAATTGTGACCCGGCGAATTTAATCTGGTCTTAACCATGCCACTTTGTCTAGTAGTTCTTGTATTTTTTTTTGGAAAAACGGGTTGAAACGCTACCATTCCATTAAGGAGAAGAAAAAAAGTCTTATGTACAGAGGCCCCTGAAATGTGAGAGAGCACTTGAGGCCTGAAAAAGAAAACAAAAGGGAAACAAATTACGGCAGCTTGAAAGCCAGGGTTCTGAGGTCAATAGCCTCTTTGGCAAGGAAGGCAACATGGAGGGCAGAAGCGGATTCTCCTTGAAAGATACACTCGTTTTGTTCCTTCCATATGATGCACATGGTGCTGATAGCAATACCCTTGAAGAGGCAGGGACGGTCTTTGCGAACGCACGTGGAAGCCGAGAGCCACCAATCAATAATGTCATAGAAAGCTGCATGGTTGGTGACGTATGCAGCGTCGAAATTGAACCATGAGAGGACCAGATCCCAAACCAATTGGGCAAAAGGACAATGGAGACAGAGACGAGCTCCTATTTCGGGGTCGGAGTCGCAAAGACGGGAAAGCAGACTGTGCAGTAGGTCCCGGATGGCGAGATTATCTATAGCGAGGATTCTATTTTGGATCAAAGTCCACGTGAAGAATTTCATATTTTTTTCAGCTATAGCTTTCCAAATGAGGTTAGACTCAAAAGGAGCAAACGAGCCTTCGAACTTGGCAAGAATACCAGTTTTTGTGGAGTACATGCCATTTGTGGTCCACTTCCAAGAGATGGAATCTGCAGCCCCAACGGTGAGTGAGATCGTTTGGATGCAGGTCTAAAGCTCTATAAAATTATGAAGCTTGTCTAGAGTGAAAATCGCCTTCTAACGGAGTTGATAAATTTATTTCCAATGAGTTCCTCCGCCACCGAACAGCCCTTAAGAGGCACAATTTGGTACAATTCGAGGGCCATTTCCATGGAGGCTTGACCATCCAGCCACCTATCATGCCAGAATTTTGCGAGTGAGCCGTTGCCAAGGTGGGTGACAGTACAAAAGTGGAAGAGCTAACTGTCAATCTCGTCATAATGAGGAGGGGTCCCGAGCTAAGGCTTATTTGGGCTGGTCCATGTATGCCAGGGCTAACGGAGTTGGAGAGCTTTGCTGAAATTTTTCGAGGTTTAAAATACCAAGGTCACCAAGATTAGTGAAAGGCACCTTGGACTAGTTTACTAGGTATTGGCCACCATTTGCATCTTTTTTTCCCTTCCAAAGGAAAGAGCATTGAATATTAACCATCTTCTTTTTGGGCGAAAAAATGGTGAGATGGTAGGTCAGGGTGGAAGAAAGCACGGATTTCACAAGGGTGAGTCTACCAGCGATTGAGAGGAGCTTCCCCTTCCAAGACAAGAGCCTAGCATTCATCTTGTCAATGATCGATTGAACATGTAATCTATTGAGTTCGTAGTGTGAAGTTGGAGGCCCAAGTAGCAGCATAGGAAGCCCTTGCATTCTCCAGCAAAGTTTTGAAGTATCTCTTGGAGGTCAAGGTTTTCGCATTTGATTGGGTGCACCGTAGTCTGAAAATGGGTGACTAGACCTGTCGCCAGGCTGAACTATCAGAGGATTTCCTGAACATGTTAGAATTTGGTCGGGATCAGGTTTAGGAAAATAGTCGTGAAACAAGTGAATGGAGGAAAGGAGCCACTGTATTAGCAAGCAATGTGGAGAAGATTTTGGCTACGTTGTGCATCAGGTTGAGCAGTCTATAGTCACCCAAACGAGTGGCTCCATCCTTTTTTGGGAGAAGAACAATGTACACCGGGTTCGTGAGGGCAAAGTCGAAACTCTGGAGAGCATGGAGGTGAGCGAACACAACGACTAAATCTTCCTTGACGATGTCCCAAAAACATTTGAAAAAGAGGCTGTTCAGAATCATGCATCTGGACCAGGAGCCTTGTAAGAAGGCATGTAGATATTGTGTCGCTAATGTCCTCCTTGTCAAAGGGGTCCTCTAGATGAGAGGTCCCGCGCACTACTGTAGTTTGGCCCTTTGCTGAACGACCTCCACCGACGGGCACACAATGGCCCGTCGTTGGAGGGGCTCATCGCTGACGGACGCATATCGACCCGTCAGCGGAGAGGATAGCCAGGCTGGACGTGAGGACCTCCACTGACGGGCCACTAAGTCGCCCGTCAGTGGAGATGCACCCAGGGTGCCAGAGATGACGTGTTCTTTTCACTGATGGGCGGTACGTAAGTAACCGTCAGCGGAGAAGTTGTCTCCACTGACGGGCATGTCTGTTGGGCCCGTCACTAGTATTTTAGCCCAAAAGCACTGCATCAACAAACATCAATAACTTTTGATCTATAAGTCCAAATAAAGTGAATCTTTTTGCAAAATTTGTAAAATAAATAGATCTAGACAACAGATCAAGTTTCATAATTTTCTGAGTTTCCTAGAATTTCTAGTATTTATTTTATTTTTTTATTTCTTTTCTTGGGAGATGCTTGAGTTACAAAGCAATGTATAGTCTAACTTTTGTGAAACTGTCTGATATTTTAAACACAGCCGCATGAGGTCATCTCATGACCCCATGCCAATTTTTATATTTTTAAGACCAAATTTAGATTTTATATAAAATAAAAAATCATTAAGATGCAAGTAAAGGTTTGAATTTTCTCAAGAAAATATTTGAATTTATATATATATATTCTGGATAGGAGCTAAAAAGATACATAGGTACTTATATATGAATTTTGCTTCCATTTAGAGGCCTTCTTTAAGACACTTGTAGTTTAAATTTGAAATATATCCAGTAAATAGCTAGATATTCATTTAATGCCTAAAAACTAGCAAATGATTTCAGAAAAATGCCTAATTTTGACATTACCAATATAATGTAGTATGTTCCATGTATAAAAATTTTGGACCATTTTAGATAAATATTTCGGGAAGGTACTACACATGGTACCTCAAATTGGTATTTCAAAAAATAGAAAATACAAATTATTACATAACAAGATGGAATATGAAGAAATATTAGCGTATAATAGTGTAATATCAAGTTGTAGTCCAAATCTCAAGTTCAAAGGATGAAGAAACTGTGATGTGTACATCAGTCTTCATACTTTCCCTTTGAATGTTATGATGCTTCCATAGAGATGCTTGGGTTACAAAGCAATGTATAGTCCAACTTTTGTGAATTTGTCTGAAATTTTAAACACAACCTCATGAGGTCATATAATGACCCCATGTCAATTTTCATATTTTTTAGACCAAATTTAGATTTTATAAAAAATAAAAAACCAATATGATGCAACTAGTGATGGGACCTTAGAAAATGCCCGTCAGTGGAAGGGGGAACCAGTGACGGGCTCTCACCAGGGGCCCGTCAGTGGTGATACCTTTCCTCTGACGGGCAAATTGGGCCACTGTGACGGGTGATACCACTGTGCCCATCAGTGGAAGTGGTGAGGACTTACACTGACGGGCGCTTATTATGTGCCCGTCAGTGGATCTTTTACACTATATAAGCGGGGACTTGGTGAAATTTTCACAAGTCCCCGCGCGTTCGTTTTTCGAACCAGCCTCGAACTTTGCCCTAGCCCCGCCACCAGGCTGTCGCGCCGCCACCTGAGCTCCTGTCCGCGCCCACCGACCTCCCTCTCCCTCCGGCCTGTTGCGCTGATCTGAGCTTCGGCCTCCCGCTCATCTGCAGCACCCGCTGAGCTCCGCCCTCCCCCGTCTGCAGCAGCCACCCCACCGGCCGAGCTTCGCCCTCACGTCGCTGGCACATCGCCCCATCGCCAAGCTCTGCCCTCCCGTCATCGGTACGCCCTCCCCCCGAGCTTCGCCCTCCACTGCAGCCGATTCCTCCCCAATTTCCTCCGCCGCTTACCATCAGTCCTCCATCAGCAGCAGGTCGCAGCTTGTGTTGAAGGTATGAGAGATGGAGGAATTCTTCATGTTGGTGATGTTTGTATGCTCTGATGTTGGTGATGTTTATATGCTATGATCAGTTGATGGATGTCTAGTTAGCTATGTTGTGTGTATGCGTTTGTGATTGCAAGATACTGATGAAATTAGTTGGTGAAGATGTGTATATGTATCAAATGTTCTTTTCCATATATGTGATAGCATGTTCTTTGCCATATTGGAAGATGTGCATATGTGTTAACGAGGTGCTACTCGGACAGTAAGTGTGGGCACCCCGGGTCGGAGACCGAGGTACCAGGGGGAGACTTGGGGAACGAAGCCAAGCATCCGCGGGACTTTATCCAGCTACCGCCGAAGACAAATGTATTGAAGAATGCGTGGCGGAAGTGTGTATTATGTTCCTCGTTCATACGGGGTGCCAACTTGCCCTTATATAGGCAAACCCGGCTTACAAGTGTAAATACATTCTTACCCTCCAAAAGGTTACAATCTTTTCCTAGTCTATCTCACCGTACATCGGCCGAACCTGTACTCTCCACCTCGCCGCTACCTACTATATGCGCCGGCATATTCGCAGATTCCCTTCGCCGGTACGGTTCGCCTCTGTCCTTGCTGTCTTCAGTGCTCGCTCATCGTCCTTGCCGTACGACCTCGCCTCCCCTTCCTTCTCGTCCCAGCCGAGGCGCCTTCTCTCCTCGTCCTCGGCGGCCGACTCGCTCCCTGCTCCTGCGACTAAGTCGCCCGACCGGGACGACTTCACGTTACCCACAGCCCACCGAAGTTCCTGAATAACATCACACATTAACCATAGCGCGAATAGAGAACCGAGTACCTCGGCCCGAGGCCTCCGCCGGACTCCGCCAACAGTAGCCCCTTGCGGGTGTGAATGGTGAGGAGATCGACGCCGTTCGCGCCCGCATCTTCAGCGGGAGTCAGAGAGCCGGGGGAGAGGTGCCCCTTTCGACCTTCCCGGCTTCCGGTTTTCTTGCTCGCCCGTTTCCACAAATTCCGCCTCGCATCGCGGGCCGTAACCGCTCGACCCGCTTATTCCGCTTCCGCCCGTTACTCCGCCTCGGAGATCGGGCCACCTTGAGACTATAAATACCCTCTCATGCCTTTCATGCGCCGGCACCGTTCTCTTTGCAACTCGCCGCTCACCACGCCCAAGCCTCGAAGCCTCGCGCCCGGCTCCTGTCCTCGGCATGATTCGCCGCTCGTATTGGATCACGATTAAGTGTCTGCAGGACGACTTGGCGCTCGTGGAAGAAGAAACGACCATGTCGACCAGCAAGGCCGTAGCAGTCACAAAGCAAAAGGGGAAGAAGGGAGCCGAGAAGGTCACTTACACCCGATGGCTTGGGACGACCCAAGCGTCGGAGACCACGCTGTCTCGCCTCAGCGCAGCGGGATGCTTTCCCCTGGGGATGGACGAGCACGGACCAGCCCTCCCCGAGGAGGGAAGCACAAGGGCCAAACCGCCGCAAGGTCATATCGTTGTGTTCGCCGACCAATTCAGGGCCAGACTCTCCTTCCCTGCCGCGCCCATCGTCCGGCTCGTTCTGGACCACTTCGGCCTGGAGATCTCGGATCTCAACCCGACCGTCATCTCACGTCTAGCCATCTTCGAGTTTGCGATGAAGTCGATGCGGCTGGACAGCACGGCGGCCGGCTTTGCCATGTTTCACGAGCCAGTGATGACTACCTCGGCCATCCATGACGGTGCCCATTCCCTTTTTGGAACGATCGGCTTCCGAGGGTGCCGAGGTTCGGACGCCTCGTACCCGGCGATGGCGTTGAAGAACAAATGGAAGAACTGGAAGAGCGAGTGGTTCTACTACCGGGTCGGCGACCTCGGCTTTACCAGCAGCAAGGTCGCGCCCGGGTACACCACTCGCACACCGCTTGCCACCTCGGCCGATTTGGCGAGGCGCGACACGCTGAAGGCGATGAGCCACCAGCTCTCTTCACGCGACCTGGTCGAGGAGTATCTTCTCCTGAGGATCCGGCCGCTCGCCACCAGTTGGAGGATGAAGTGCAAACCTACCCCCGACGGCGAACCTCTCGAGCCCTGTCCGTTCTACGGGTACGAGCCGACGAAGGGATACAACCTCGCCTGGGCGGAGCAGGACGCGAATCTCCTTCTGGGGCGGTACCTGCCGTCCGAGGCAGCGGTCATCTCGAAGATGATCGCAGTTCGCCGGAATCGAGCCTGTGAGCTGTTCAAGTGGGAGGTTCCTCCTCGCCCAGACATCGCTCCGGCTGGTGACAAGGCGGGAGACAAGAGGAAGCGGGCCGCCTCGGCCCCGAAGGCGAAGCCGGCCCCGCAGAAGGCGAAGCAGAAGAGCATCGCCGCCGAGCTGGCGGACTGGGACGACGACGACGCCGACAGCGATCGTCGCGAGTCGCCCGCTGCTGGCGGGGCGAACACTGAAGAATCTGGCGATGACGAGTCCGAGGAGGAGTCGCGCGTTGGGAGCGACGAGGAGCCCCCGACCAAAAAACAAGACGACGTGGCGGCCAAGGTCGGTCCGGGCGCCGGCAAGGGACCGATGGGCGGTCTCTTCACCGCGATGCATTCAACGGCCGTGACACAGGACCGGTTCTCCTGGGAGTCGTCCTCCTCGTCTTCGTCCGATGTCGTCATCGGCGAGGCCGTCGGAGTTGCCGGGGGACGACGCCGCCGAGGGATCCCTTCAGGACCCTTTGGTTCCTCAGGCGCGGTCGCCTTCCATGGAGCCTCGTACAGGTCAGGCCGTGCCCGAAGGCACGACGCCAAAGGAAAGCGCGCCTCCGGAGGGGACGCCCAAGGGAAGCTCGGCCGGAGGCGCGGGTGCTAAGGTTGGTCCGGCCGAGGCGTCGACGGCCGAGACGACTCCCGCCCTCGATCCTCCGGGCGCAGTGGTGACTGTGCTGTCCTCGTCGTCCCCAAAGGCGAAGACGAGGA
>JAGXJF010004782.1:0-20374 GCA_019208055.1 Stipa capillata | reverse complement strand
ATTACCATCATCTCACATATGCGCATATCGATCCACAACAATGTATATTTCATTTCATTCAATTAAATAAACGACGATGCATGCCCTCGAACTTAATTCTCACCTAGAGCTAGCTAGGGACGAAGAAGACCGAGACGTCGATTGATCGAGAGCGAGTGAGGCCGGCTATAGGTGGTGGTGATGGTGGTGATGAGAGGGAGAGAGAGGATTTGGAGGAAAGAGATTTGGTGGTAATGGAGGAGAGAGAGAGGAATTCAATGCATGTGAGGAGGTGGAGGAGAGAGAGAGAGTAGATCTAGCTATATATAGGGCTTAATTAGTGTAGTGCCATGTATGTGGAAGTTGGAGAAAATTAATGGGGAGAGGAGGAAGAAGTGAATGAGAGGAGGAAGAAGAAGGAGATGAATGTCTCATATATGTACACTGCTGGGTGCTCAATTATTGGTCGTAGCAATTAGTGGCGTGCTACGCAATTAGTGGCGTGCACCCCGAAATCGAACGCCATTACTAGACAGAGGTTACTAGTGGCGTGTTCCACCAAAGCAAACGCCACTAGTAAAGGACTTACTAGTGGCGTGTGGACACCGAGCCACGCCACTAGTAACAGGGCCCTTACTAGTGGCGCGCCCGCCCTAACAGCACGCCACTAGTACCCAACATACTAGTGGCGTGTGGACTAAGCACCACGCCACTAGTAACAGAGGCCTTACTAGTGGCGCGTGACCCCTAACAGCACGCCACTAGTAGCCAATATACTAGTGGCGTGCTCAGATAGCCCACGCCACTAGTAACGTATGTCGTATCCGCCTCGGTGGTCCCTCTTATTAGTGGCGTGGCGTTAGATGGGCATGCCACTAGTAGAAGTTTATTAGTGGCGTCGGTTAAGATTAGCACGCCACTGATAAATTATACGGATACCAGTGGCATGGTAATTTTGGGGGGCGCCACTAGTAACATTCCCCTATAATGGTTTCTGCACTAGTGGCCGCTGGCAGAGGCGAGGGGCGGCGTACCGCTTCGGTCGGGCGGCCCACCGGTCGGTACAGAGAGGGGAGAAAGGAAACGCGCGCGGGGAGGAGCTCCGGTGAGGGATTAGGGTTCCGGTGAGATTCCGGCGAACTCTACGGCGAGAAATTGCGGTGGCGTTAGGAGGAATTAGGGGAAATGGCTGGTACGGTTGAGCTCAGGAGTTTAAGAGGATTCCATTTTTGCTATTAGAAAGCTTGTGCGGTTGCTGGCGTGGAGAGGAGCTGGTGTCCAGCGGGTCTGGTGGGGGCGCTCGGCACTGGGGAAGAAAAGGAGGGAGTTGGAGCTGGAGGAGAGCTTGGCTGGGGGTGCGGCTTAGGAGGGGAGAGTTGGTGAAGAAAAAGAACGAGCTCGGGCGCCTTTTATAGCCGCGGGTGAGAACCGAGCTCTGGCTTCTGGACCTAGACGTGTACCTCGCCGGAGGACATGTCGGGCGGCGTGGCATTGAGAGTGTGGTGAAGGACGGCCACGGCGTGGACTTGGCTCAGCAGCGACAGCGGCTGCTCAACGCGTAGAGGGGAGTTAACGGGGAAGGGGGGTCGGCCTGCCGGGGTGTGGCGCGCGTGTCCAAAGCGCGGCCAGCGGGGTCCCGGGCGGCATGGCCATGTCAAGGAGAGCTTCGGGTTGCCAGGGTGGGGCGCATTGCCAGCCTCAGGTGCCAAGGAGATTAGGGAGGACAATGGACGGTGGGTTTGCCAAGGGGCGGTGCAGAGGAGGTCTGCCATGGCTTGCCGACGCCGGCATGAACTGAGGGGAGGGTTGAACCCTATTGCCAGGGCCTGCTGCTGAGGTGAGGGGAATGGGGAAATGTCTGCGTTTTCTTGAGTATTGGGAGCAACGAGGACAGGGTTTAGATATTAAAGTACAAGCCATTTACCATTGCCCAAGTTGACATGAGATGATAGAAGGGTTGAAACCCTGTGGCTTCGACTTAGCACTGAAGAATCATGTAGAGGACAGTGCTCTGAGTGAAGTGAGGTTGCTGGCCAGCCCCTGGAGCAAGTGGTTGGCAGCTGGGATGAAATTATGAGAGGGGGAGGAATAGAGGTAAAGTGTTTGATGGATGCCCTGGTTAATTGTTGCACTGGAGAGGAAGGTGTTTTTACAGAAATGGAGTAAGGATACAGAGATGAGTGTCGTGTAATTTTTGTGGAATTTTCCAAGTGGGGAAGAGAGTAGCTGCAGTTCAAAGAGGAGATTCGACCTAACTGGAATTTTGAATGTAATTCAAAATTTTTGAACTGGACTTCCAGCTTTTATCTTATAAGGTGGTGAGGAATATATTCAAGGAGCTACTGGTAAATTTCTAGACCTTTTGGAGAAATAAAAGTGCATGTGATAACACTTTCTTCATTTCTGGGGAAGGAAAACCTAATTAGGGTTTTAGGCGTCAGATGAGGTTTTTAGGGTTTCCGACGACGGCAGGGTCGTGGTAGGGTACGGGGAAGTTGGGGTTTGGGTTTTGGAGGTCGGGAACAAGAACGGACGAGTTGCCGCTAGGGTTAGGGTTTGAACGGGGCTCGAGCACATACGGCGCATGAGCTCCGATTAGGGTTTGGATTTTTATGCATGCGATGACGAGGCAACCTCGGATGCTGACATGAAATGCTATGCATGAAAAGATGCTGGAGGTCCAAGAATCCGGCAAATACGTCTGAACACATACGCATATACGCGCTTAGGGTTTTGGGTTTTATAAAATCCCGATTAACGAAAAACAGGGTGTGACAGTCTTCCTGACGCACGTACGGCACTCCCTCAACTACACGTCGAGGAAACCGGCGAATGAAAAGAAGAGACAACAACTCCAAACGATTCCAGTAAAAGAGACAGTATGCACGCGTAGCACATGAAATGAAGATTACTTTAGTCGGGTAGTAATAATCGTGTCGTTAGGGTTTATGGTTCCCATTGGCGTTTGTATGATCTCAGGAGTGCTATGGCTATCTTATTGTGCTGTTAGGTTAAGGTATCCACTTTTACTACTCCTACGAACTAAATATGGGTAGGGTATGTGTGGCTTAATGATTACGGACGTAATATTCCAACTCATTTTCCTATTGTTAGAGTTTCAACACGATTTCAACGAACACTAACAGTATGCGTATCTGCCACATAAAATGTCGATTCTTTTAATTGGGTATTAGCCAACATGTCGTTATGGTTTATAGTTCCAACTGAATGCTCTTGTGAATTCACGCGGGTTATGGTTATTCCAATATCCTGATATGTTAACACATTTACTCTTACCACTTCTGGGAATTAAATGCATACGAGGTATAGGTAGCTCTAAAGAGTATAGAAACCCTAATATAGTTCGTACTGTTCGGGCGAAATTAGTTTAGATTTTTAAACCGTGTTTAAATAGGAAGCTTGGGGATCTACCTAAAGGTCTCAGACCCGATCCAATACGCTGGAAAAATTGGACGGCAACGGTCCTGGCCGGTTGAACCGGTGGTGCACCCGGTCGCTGTAGTGAGCAAACCGGTGAAGAATGCCTGCCGACAGTGCTAATGCACTTCTATTAATTACGCTGAGGCTTAATTAGAGCGGACTAATGCGCGGGAGTTTAAAATATCGATCGGCAGCTCGGTTGGGGTGCTTACCTACTCGGTGGTGGGACGTTTCTCTTGCCTGGCCCACAAGTCGGCGTCACAGCTACTACTCCCGCACGGTTCGCTTACTGGTTGCTGCTAGTAGCTCGGTCGGCTCCCTTGGCTGTTTAAGACATGGCGGCGGCGGCAGTTGTGCTGGTCTGAGCTCCCGACAGCAGCGATGCTAGTGGTTGGGCGGTTGCTCTCTGGCGGCGCTCGGATGGTATGAGGCAGCGACGGCGGGCCTGGCGAGCAGTGGGGGCTGGCTCGACCGGACACCACGGTGGCGGTGCTGGCGACCGGAGCACTGGCGTCGGGGAAATGGTTCTCGGGGTGGCGGAGGTGAACAGGGCAGCGGCGGTGGATCTCGGGGTGTCCAACGGGGTGGATCCGAGCGGCGGTGGCGCTTGAGCTGGGACCCGCGGAGCTAGGGGCGGCTCAGGAGTGGCGGTCACTGGAGCGGCACTGGCGGCAGGGGCCATGCGGTGGCGGCCTGAGCTCGGGCACGGGAGCTCGGGCTGTTGGATGGGAATGCGCCGGCGGCATTGAGGCGAGGTGAGGGCGGCGGCAGGTAGCTGGCGTCGGGGAGGAGCAAGCCAGTGGAGAGCGCGCGATGGGGATTGCCGAGGCGGCCTTCAGCTGGCTGGCCACCGGCGGCGGCGCTTGGGCGGTTGAGCAGCAAACGGCTGTAGGGCGGAGCGGCGCAGCCCTCAGCTTCCAGTTGGGCAGCCGTGCGGGTGGAGCTGCGGCAAGGAAATAGTGGGAGGAAGGAGGAGCATCTAGGGGCACAGCCGCTCGGCGGGTCGCAGCGAAGCTCACTGCCTCATCAGTAGCTTGGAAATGGAGGAGTGTTGTTCGGATTGGTGCCGTGGGGGAGAAAGGCAGTGGGGAATTTGGAGCTGGGGCTAGCTCGGCTGCTCGAGGTGAACACTAGGGAAGCTCGGCTTTCTTTGTAGCTGAGCAAGGGGAGCTCGGAGCCTCGGAGGGCGATGCGACAACTGCGGCGCTCGTGGGCAAGCATGTGCGGCACCGAGGACGAAGCGGTGGCGTGTCGACGGACATCGCGGGTGGAGCTGTAGCATGCCAGGCTGCTGGACAAGAGCGCTCAGGTGAGCTGAGCTGGTGGGAAAACGAGGTCAGCCGTGGAGCTCGAGGATTGGCTGGGTAGCGGTGATGGAACGGATCGCGGCAGAGCGAGGCGTGCCCAGCTGGCTGGCACTGGGCTATGCCAAGGCGTGGCCACGCGCTTGCCCGAGCGGCATTGACGCGTCCGGGCCTGCGTGGTTGCGTGCGAGCGTGGCAAAAGCACTGGTAGGTGCTTCAACACGTGTTCTAGAGCTCCAAGGATTTTGGCTCCGGGCGCTAGTGCAAAGGTTCGATGGGTTTTGGCGTCATGTTGAGTCAAGAGCTAGAGTTAAACGGAAGGAGACGAACAAGCACTGATGGAAGTGGACGCAACCTTGGTTGGACTGTGGGTGACAGAGAAAAGATCTCCACGGTTGGTTTGGTCCAGCATGCCTTGGATTAAGCTTCATTTCGTGCGAAATTTGTCTACTGGTCCCAGGTGCTCGATATCAATTAAATCGGGTTTCCGAACTGGACGTGCCAATATTTAAATATATTGAGACTTTCGAGGGGATTGCGATCATTGTGTAATTTTTCTAGAATTTTTGGAGACTCGGTTACGTGGCTGTAGTTCAACGTGTGATTTTGCCCTAGTGCTAGTTAACTCCAGATGTCAATATTTTTTTGAATTGCACATTGTTATTTTATTTTATTTTCGGGTTGGATATGACATTAAGTTGTTTCCCGAATTTATTCAGGATTTTTAAAGGTGTCGAGGGTGGCTAGGTCTCGCGTTTAGGGTTGTAGGTTAATGGAATTAAATAGAGAAGCGGGGGTCGTGTTAGGGAACGAAGGCTCTCCGGGTCCAGTCGGGTGATGCAGGTGCATGGAAACACCCTAGGGTGTCAGTGTCCTGGTTTCGGGACATTTGGTCTTCCGGTGTC
The DNA here is from genome assembly GCA_019208055.1 of Stipa capillata. Lineage (NCBI taxonomy): Eukaryota > Viridiplantae > Streptophyta > Magnoliopsida > Poales > Poaceae > Stipa > Stipa capillata. The sequence continues at coordinate 14,745 of JAGXJF010004782.1, read as the reverse complement.
GTAACCCTAGGGGCATGTATAGCGCGTGTGTCCACATACGCTTGAAAATCTAAAGATGCATTCAGAGGATGATAGCGGAGTTGAACGACGAGATAGGGTTTGGGACTCACTTCCGTTCGAAGGATTTGAAGCTGCATGCGGGGTGTATGTGCACACATACATTTGGGAAGTTTTCGCGTATATGTGGTGGCAACGAAGTTAGAATCGGAGGAAGGATGTTGCTGCTGCGGCGGGGAGGCAAGAGTAGGTAACCACTTCTGGAGTCAAGGGTTGAACGGAATTGTCGAAGGTTCGAGGAATTAGGGTTTTGGCCAAGCGGAGATCGACAGCGATAAAGACCCGGGTTTTCGTATTTGGTATTTCGTTTCATCATGATTTGAACTAATGTTTTAATTAAGTGTATTTTTAGCTAACGTTATTAACGAAAAAGTTTTTGTTGGCCCTAATTTTTCAGGTTTCAGAAATTCGGGGTGTGACAAGGAGGCCCCGCAAGAAGGGGTGGGCGGGCACGGAAAAGCCCCGCTCAAAGAAAGATCCAAGGACCACTACCTCACCCGTGTTCGGGGTGGGAAATGCCTCCTCGGCAGCGGCGCGCCACTCAACCAGCTCCTTCGATGACAGCACTCCAGACCGCACCATGTGCTCCAGCCGTGATTCGGTCGCCGAGGACGTCATCCAGGGAGCTATCGGGTCGACGGTGGAGGTCTTCTCGCTTAAAAGCTTCCACACCAAGGCGTCCTCCTCAGCGTCGATCGAATCTGCCACCCACTCAGGAGTTTGCATTCGGTGGCGGCGGGGTGGAGTTAGGATTTTTTGGTGTGAGGCGGCGTTCCCCGAATCGACAACGCTCGAGGAAGACGAAGGGATTTGGAGGCAGAAGAAGTGAGGCGTGCACTGGAAGGCGTAGGTGGACCCCACCGTTCGCCCGGTCTCATAAAGGGGGGCGTTTCGAGCGGCGCGACTCTTCCGCTTCCACGCGCACGCGATCTTCTCGCACCCACAAAACGCCTTTTCGGCTTCCATTGCGTACAGTAACGGCCCACGTCACGGCCCGTTAGCGCCCACGGCACTGTTTTCGCCGTGGTCTGCGCCATCTAATGGGAGGGATCCGACGGTTGGCCTTTCGGGGTTAAATAGCCGTTCGGAATATACCCCTACAAATAGCAACTGTAGCGTGCTTCCTGCAAGCCACTAGCCGGTTACCGACAAATTCGGGATCGGACGTTACTAGTTTTGAAGGGTTTCAAGGATTGGCCTCAAGCAGGAACACAATCACTTGAATACACCCGAATGAAGGGTAGTTATGGTGCGCCTTCTGCAGGCCACAAGTCGGATGCCGAGCAACTCGGAGCTACTGGATTCTCCACCTGGACCTTCCGAGAATGTCGTTCCGAATTCTTCAAGATTCGGAATTTTCGGGTTCAGTGGAATGACCCGGTGTAAGGCTTCACCACTCGGGAACCTATGCGCCATGGCTTGTTTCTCTGGTTCCGACATAAATTTCGAAGGCATTCCTTCAGGGGACACTAGCTGGACTTGAGCCACTCAGGAAACCAGGTGCTACTCGAAAATTCAGTCGGGATTCATGGTATGTCCCCCGCTGGGTATTAGCCGGTATCTGTCCATCAGGATAAACTGGATACCACCAGAATTTACCCGCTACTCATTCATTCGCCATGATATTCCTGCCTTACGGGTGAATATTACTTGGCTTGTTATTGTCTTTTTCACAGGAGTTCTATCAGTCCCTCACAATCTTCCTGCAAGCAATCAGAAGGCATACTCAGACGGAGGCCACTCGGGGAGCTTGTCCAGGGGAGAAGGTCGACAGCAGTCAGATCGTGAAGGACTTGGGGGCTACTGATGATGACATGACACCCGGGTATCATCAAGGAGGATGAATCTGGCCCTCTGGCCATAGGGTGGGCCGGGCCGACTACTCGGAGTCCAACTGCTACACGGGGGTGCCTCATCGACTTGGAGTACAAGACAGAGATAAACACACGTCCGGCAATCCCGGATTCTGTTGTAACCGATTAGTAAACTCATCTGTAAACCGATCCGGACTCTTGTAACCCTACCCTGGTCGCCTATATAAGGCCTGGTATGGATCTTCCGATCGGTATGCTTTTAGTACCTTCTCATACACATAGCCTTAGCAACCTTGAGATCTGTTCTCGAGGGCTTGCGGCACTCGGGATTCAAGCAATACCAGCCACCAAACACCCTTGAGGGGTAGGATATTACCTCTCCTCGAGGGTCTGAACCTGTCTAAACATTGTCTCCCGTGTGCACCCATTTGGATCTGCTGTGCTCACGCCGCCCCATATTCAGTATTGCTGGAATAATACTCCGACACGTACCCTCACCCTAACCTAGCCCTAGGGCTAGTGGGTTGCTCGAAGCCCGGCACGGTTACCCACACCCTGCCTAGCTGGCACAACATCTCAGCTAGCGGGTCACTCAACCGAACTACCGCACAAGATGGCACGAGAGAGGGGACCCTATTTCTTTACAACCATTCCGTACACTTCAATTCATTCACGCATGGTGTACAGAAGGCCACGTTAACAACTTATGTATCTCAAGTCAAACTCTAATAAAAGGTAATACAAGCTACAATAGTTTATCTCTTACACGAGGATATACATAGACTACACAACATACAACCCGAAGGTCGTTTACATGCTTCCAAAGCTTTAAAACAGCAGCGGAAATAAACTGAAAAACCCTTGAGATGGTAGCCCAATCATCTCCATAAGAGGCACGTAACCCACACGTATGACCGAGAAGGACAAACTTGCAAAAAGATATCAGTTCTTCATAAAATCAGAAACATAGAAATCTTCTATTTGCGTCTCATCTGCAACGGTTTAGGAATTGAATTCCTTAAGTACTTTCGTACTTGCAAGGTGCTTTGTAGGCTCATCCCAATTACTTAAGCATGGCATTGAATAGGCATTAAATGCTACACAGGTAATTTAGCATTAACACATGAAAACATGGCATGAGCATGAAGGATAAAAACAATATCATCATGTAAACATCATAGCTAGTTCAATTCATATGACATGGACATAAATGATAAAGCAATATCATCATGCACATATCCCAATCATCCCAAGATTTAAAGCAATAAATCTCAGATCATCAAGCAATGAAAATCAACCAAGATTCATCCATTTTAATCACATCAAGTCAAACAAGACAATTTGATTTCTGGTTGAACCAAGCAAGATTCAACCAATTGTTTGAGCCAGTCAAGCAAGACTTGGTCTCAATTTCTGACTAACTAAGCAAGGTATAGCCAAATGTGTAGTCGGACAAGGCAAGCAAGACTTGTCCAACGCGAGAAATGAATTGATAAGGTGTAAGTTCAGGGTTGCGCTACCGTGACTTCCCATCCTTCTCATAGTCATTCCCGCCGTGGGTGACAGGTAAAGCCCTACGACACCAGCATCGCCTGAATAGCTGCGGTGCTTACGATCACCCTATTCAGCGACCCATCTGTAGGTGACAGTACCTAGCTCTCACATCTCACCATTAAGGTTCCATAGTTAATTAGTCCAATTAAGAGATCACCATGGGTCACAAAGTACAATAGAATCTAGCCATGCTAGTGATTACACCCATCACGATAGCAATACAATCAATTTGCAATCAAGCATACACCTTATTCAAAATCATAGCGTAAGTAATTAGGAATCTTATCGAGCTTTGCAGAGCTTGCCTCATTGCTGGGAGAAGTATAATATGCCGGTGATCATTTGCAAGAAATCTAGAATGTTTGTTGGAACACTGACAAGAAGCAATTAACCTCCAAAAAGAGAAAAAGCAAACCTAAGATGCTAGTTTGAGAATGTCGAAGATGCATGGATGCAATTAACATGGATGCATTCGAGCGTTTGAGATATGTAACTAAGATGGATGTGAATACCCTATAGATAAGATTAAAACATGCAGTTGTGATCAAATAATATTAGCTTATCTAGTAATGTTTGGATTCCCGTAACAATAGGATATATGAGATGGATTCTACATTTTACAATGCTAATTGTGATTTAATAGATATTAACAAGGTGTTACGCTACTACGATGAAGTCACAGGTTCATTATGATGTATATGCAGACTGCATGTACAAATAAGATATTAGAATGCTTCAGTTTACATCATGGATCAACTTTGCAGACTTCTATGATATGCATATAGCATGGTTCAAGTATAACAGTTGTGATTCAATTACCACATTATCATTATCTCTTACATGGATTAAGGTTTCATAGATTTAAATTAGCCAAATCTGGATAGTAATATGGTTTCGGCTCTAGCTCACAACACTTGTCGAAATTGGGCGAAAGGCCACTTGAGCCGAAGTTAACAACAGCGCCCGTGATTGTTTGTGGGGTCTAAAAGAAGATATGATGACCTTATTAGTTAGGGATTACACTAATGGGTCAAAGTGTAATATTGTTTTAGTGAGTTTATTGAAATAAGTTTTTAGTGAGTTATCAAATGAGAAGGTATTAATCAAGTGTCATGATTGATTTGTTACGAACTATTTAAAATTTTAGCATTCCATTAGCTATCCACTTAACTTATTAACTTAAGTGATTGCTTAAGATTGCACTAACCTGTGGATTCACGTATCCTTGATATTGTTAAGATAACTACTAAATGAAGGCTCGCATGGCAGCTAAATTGTCTAGTGACATGTGAGCATTGTAGGTAACCTAAGTAGTTTTGGCAGAATGCTTTACGCAAAAAGGCTTACAGAGCTCAACAGCTCGGTATTTAGCTACCTAGCAACTAATCAGCATATACCGGCACATTATTATGTTAACGAACATGACCTACAGGCCCAATATGACATGCCATTCGAATGGAATATTTCCAATTTAATTGAGACCGGCAGAAGGGCTCATCCCCTCATGTTTCCATGTTCCTAGTCAACCAGGCGATGTGCTAATTACCTTAGTGAGTCATATAGTTCAACAGATGGTAATAACTAGCTATTTAGCATTATACTCTAATCAAAATGTTGACATGGTTAAGTGGTGTATTTAACTTGATAAAATCTTACTTAAGTGACTGATTATGGGCTAGCGTCGATTAATCTAATGTTGGTACTACGGTACTAGTTAGCTAGTTGACCTGAGTGTTTGCTAAATGTTAGCATTGCCATTAGGTTCCGTACAGGTTGCGTTGCATTTGATCGCAGTGGCCTATAGCGCTTAATCTTGTCTTAACTGCCCAGCACTGTGATCAGTTTACCTTGCACTGGATGAGTGTGTTAAATACCAGACAGGGTGGTCACCAGTTAAGGGCACTCTAACAAGAATGTATATACTGAACCTAATAACGGGGTCATTGGTTTATGAATTGCGCGTCAACTACAACAGCTTGATACTCCCACAACTAAACTAATGTATACTAATCTGCCATTGACCAAACATTACCCCAAGATTTCATTTATCGGTGCATTGGTTATGTTGGAACTCAGGCAATTAATCCTAACCTCGAATTGGAAACTGTGCCGCTCCATTGGTGGAGACCTGGGGCTCGTCGAAGGGGAGGAAGCCGCCGGGACAACCTGCTTGACGGCGGAAAAGATGGCTGGGCTTGGGGAAGGAGAGCTGACGAGCGGCGACGCCAACGGTGGCCGTTGGATGCAGGAACGGAGCAACCGAGGGCGGCGACATCAGCAAAGGAGGGGCTGGCTCTGCTCCGTTCCGGTGGGCTCGATGGCGGCGGCGTCCGACGGCGAAGGTCCAGAGGCGAGGCAGGCTCCGGGAAGTCGGCGGTGGCAAGTTCGGTGGGGACTCACCTGAGGAGGGAGGAGGCGGGGCCTGGGGAGCCGGACTCGAGGAAGGCGCCAGCGGAGGAGTTGGTGTGGGCAGGGAGGTCGAGGCGGGCGGCGCACCCGTGAGGACGACCGGGGGTGAGGCGGCGGCCGGGCTTGGGGTGGTGGCGACCGGCTCGACGGAGGGAGGAAGAAGGGGGCAGCAATGACGTGGGGAAGACCGGCGGCGTTTGGGGGATCAGCCGGCGGCGGGCTCACCTGGCGCGATGGGCGGAGGCAAGCTCGGAGAGGCGGCAATGGCGGCGGCAAGGGGGGAGGTGGTGCGCGGGCAAGTGGAGCAGAAGGGCGACGGCCGGCCGCCGGTGGCGGTCGCCGGAGGCGAGGGCGGGCGGCACGACCTAGGGGGTGGCGGCGGTGATTCCTAAGGAGGCATGCGGGAGTAGGGGGGCTAGGGTGGCCGAAGGCCCCTGGCCCCTTTCTGGTTATAAAATTTTGTTTTACCCCCTTACTATTATTATTATTATTATTTTGTTTTATTTACTATCATGTAGTTAGGGATTAATCTCAGCCGTTCGATTCAATTAACCCTAATGCGAGCGTCTGATGTTTAAAATGCGCAAATGGATACTTCATTTTGACTATCTCGCCATGAATACAACTATCGGATCCGATCATCCATACAAGATCTAGATATTAAATTCATTTTTATTCCATTTGCAAAAGCATATTTGACTTCATACGTCCTTCGGGATTCGAAATTGGGTTTTGGGTGCAAGAAAACTTTGCAGGGGCTATTTATAACTTATGAGAACTTTGGAAAAAGAAATCTTGGGTCAAACTTTAGGGTTTTTGATTTTCATCGTTTTCGAACAACTCGCATGCATGCATGAGATGAAAGAAGGCTAGGGTTTTAGTTCCCTTGCCGATTTACAAAAAAAAATCAAGAGTTCAATTCTGGGTTGTTACACGTGTCACCCGACCGCTCCTTTTCTTTCTCTTGTTTGACGGGCACCCGCTCCGTCCAAACAGCTTGTCATCTTTCCTGATCACTACACTCTCCCCACTATTGACACCATCAGCTCCCACGGCTGGTGACACATATTCGACTTGCCGCATCCCTCACACTTCCTACCCGCCCACGTTGTTGTCCTACCTAACTACCTCGTAATAATTTTGCTCAACGTCTTAGTCCACCGGTCTCTGGTAAACTTGCTTTTGATCGTGCCAACTTCGCCTCACGGCACGTGATGAGGATATCTCTAACATCGACACAACTATATTAAAAGGTCCAGTAACATGAGCTCGAGCATGCCAACTTAATTGTCAAGTAAATTTGTTTTTTAGAGCTCCATTAATTTCTATGAACTTTATAATACTGTGTAAAGAAGATGATGTTATATTACTTAGAGACATTGGCAGAAAGAGCAACGCAGGTAGATGCGGCTGGTAGAGCTCCAGGATGCATGCTCAAAGTCGAAAAATACATCAGCCGTCTAGACAGTTGCGGTCTACTTAATAAAAAAAAAGTGAAAAAACACCGTAACGGCGAGAAACTCCCAGGCCCCAGTTCGAGCCCAAACCCAACCCCATAGTCCAAACTCCAAAGCCACCGATCCCACCCACTCGCCCAACCACAAGCCGCACCAAACCCGCACAGCCCATCGTCGACGACCTCGCCGGAGAGAGATAGAAGGTGAGAGATGGAGGAGGCGGCGGCGGCCGGCGTGCAGCTCGGCTCCTCGAAGCCGCAGATCGCGACACAGGCGGAGATGGCGGAGGCGCGCTTGCCGCTGCCCTATCGCGACCAGTGCGCCCACCTCCTCATGCCGCTCAACAAGTGCCGCGTCTCCGAGTTCTACCTCCCCTGGAAGTGCGAGCCCGAGCGCCACGCCTACGAGAAGTGCCAGTACGAGCTCGTCATGGAGCGGATGCTTCAGATGCAGAAGATCCGCGAGGCGCAGGGGGCCTCCAAGGTTAAGGGCGCCACCATTGGCGTGCCCCTCATCCCTTCCACCGCCAAGCTCGCCTGATCCGGTCCCCACCCGATCTGGCTGATTCAGGTGATCGCCTGCTCCATCTCATCATTTTTGTTTTGTTCTAGAGTCGGGTCGGCTGTTGTGATTGAGTTCCTGATTAGGACGCGAAATAAAAATTTGCCCTTCAGATTTCGGATTGCGCGAGTGGCTCTCATGTGCACTTTTGTCAGGAGGAGCGGCCAATTCGTCCGTTTTAGCGTGTACATTAGGTTAATTGGGTGGATTTCTGACACTAGACTGTTCAATGAATAGCTAGGGTTTGAGGTAGTTAGTTATGACTCCTAGAGCTGATTGGGAGATGGTGTACAGGCCCAACACAAATTCTACGGAAGCTTGATTTACGTGAGCAGCCTAGATCTGTAAACCAGTGTATGTGGGATCTACGATCAGTTTTCATGTCATATCCTTGCTGTTCGCTGCTACTCCAACCATCTTGTTATTCCGGAGGCATATACATTCAGAGTTGTGATTTGTGAATGTTTCGTGGTTTTAGTGATTTTGAAGTTTGCATAGAAGGATTTACATAGGTGAAAAGCTAATTGAATTCCTGTTTTTTGACCTGGGGTTTTCCGTAGAGCTTCATAACTAAATCATGATCTGGAATTCATTTTAATTAGTGGTATCAGTGAAGCTTTTAAATTTTAGACTGTTCTCAGCAGTTATATGTGAATTTAGAAAAGTAAACTACTTGGCTTCATTTGATGAACTTGCAAGCTTACCGTTTCTGTTTCTATGGAATTCAACAGGATATCTTTTATTTATTTTTTGCTTTGGCCTTGCTCTTTGCCTGATTTAGCTGCCTATATCTTGTGGAGTTTAATATCAAGTATGTGTCTTCTGGTGACTAAGCAAGGTGTCACGCTTAATAGTGTGAGTCCTCTGTTCTTTCAATTTAATCAGGTCAAGAGTCTGCATGAAATATACCTCAACTTCTCTTGGTTGTGTTGTTTCAAGTTCATAAATCATATTATAGCTCTGAAATGCGAATTGAACCAGTGTGGTGAATAGGTTAAGACACATCTTTCTGTAAAAATTGGTACTTTTGTCTATTGTTTTCTGGTTAAGATTCAACCATCCAGGTCATTCTCACACCTTGTTTACTTAGTTGGTCTGCAGTCAACCTCTGGATCCAGTAGGAATGGTTGACCTTCTCTCTCTCTCTCTCTCTCTCTCTCTCTTAGTGCTACCAAGTTAGTAGCTATTGAAACAGAACAATGCTGGATTTTTCCCTGTTTCTGTTTTTATTTATTGAATGGAGGTCCTGTTAGTCTTTCCTTGGCAACTGACAGTTGTTCCTCTAGTTGTAAATGATAGTAAATCGCTAACTGGATGGCATTCGAATTAGTGACCTAGCAATGGAGATGCAGAAAATTGCCCATCAACTCTAGATTTGGTAATGCTTGCTCCAAATATGGCATTATATCCAATTTATATTTTGCACTAAAAAGCTAACAACCAAAAGTTAAATACCACACAGCTGCCAGTTGAACTTGTTAATAAAAACAGAAGCACTGTGGCTGGTCATTGGCATGTATGATATTCTGGGACATGAACTTTTGCTGGTAATGATAGCAAAATGTGGTGTTTGCTTTCGTGTTGAGTTGCTCGCTTTGGTATAGAAGTTTATTCAAGTTAATATGAGTAACCCATCTAATTCATTTAAGCAACCATCATGAGATCTAAATCAGAAAAATTGGAAATATGTGAACTATGGCTCGTGTAACTCTTCAGTTTTACCTTGCATTTGCATCAGTCAACTCCTTTGCTCACCCATGGTATGTTGAAAACATATTAGATATGATATTTAAGGAATCTTTTGGATCTGATATGGACCGTATGGCTACAAATTATCCACTGTAAATCATGTCTCCCCAATCTTGTCTGATAATTATATTTCCAGCCTGTGACTGCTAGAAACGAAGGACACAATAGTGACATAAGTACAAGTAGTCTCCTTTGGCTTGTCAAGGTTCATTCGTTCTGTTAATAGTAAATGCGAAGGATTCCCTGCACTTATTGTGTATGGGGTACTTTTCTTCAGGGTTATGCATCACTATTCACGACATTGTGATGTGAACCTTTTTTGGCGTTTGCAATCTTTTCAACACTGTCCATTAAGTAGTGAAATAGTATTGTACCTTTAGACTACATTTCTGGCATATTGGGTCAGTCCCTACAGTTTATTTCAGGGAAAAATTGTTAGGTGTTGTTGCTGTGTTATCTCAGATTTGTATCAAAATGGAGCTCTGCTCTGCTCAGCCCCTATTTTGTGAGCCACGACATTTGAATAGGCGCATAATTTTGATCTAGTTTTATCTCCCATGTGAGTCCATCGCGACGACCTTTGATGGCTTTCCCATTGGTACGTGTTAGATGGTAAAAGCTTTGGGACAAGAGTTTCTTCCCTATCTGATCCACATGACTCATGAGGCTCACATTTTGGCCTCAAGCAGGGTCAGAAAATGTGATGCTGCTTTATTCTGTTTCCTCTGGTAATATTTGGTTCTGTTTTCTTCCTTTCGTGATGACACTTTCTGTCTGGAACCTCAGCTTGATTGTACTTTTTGTAGCACATGCTTATTGTTCAATCACATTGACCAATTGGATTCCTTTTGGATGCACAGGATTGGTCACTACAGCACGAAGGGCACTGTGCAAGGATCATAACTGTTAGTTCAATGAACAAAACATCTGTTTGAGTTTGGCATAAAGTTAACTTTTGTCTTGTTCCCCTCTAAGTTTTCTCCTTCAGTGAACATCTTCAAGTTTCGATTCGATGGAATAAGGAACTAGCTGTCTATACTGAAATGGCACCTTGAAGTTTTGAATGCAATGCATGTAGCCTACTTATGTAGATCTACTTTTATGCGGTAGAGCCAATAAAAGCAGACATAACCGTGTTTAAGCTACAAAACTTTGTTGAGATTACTGTTGGTTGTGGATATAAGGGGTCGTCTAGGCCGTGGTGGAGGTGCAGTTTATTGTGTGTTCTGTCTGTAGTTCGACCTTGTGTGGTTATTGAAATTTTGCTCCAGTTATGGCCACGCTCAAGGCTCATGTTGCGGTTTTGGGTTGGAACAAAGTTTAGTCATAGGCATCGCTTTGATGTCTACACTTATATTATTCCAATGTTCAGCTAGGCTGCGGCCAAGTCCTTTTTGTTAACTTTGATCACCGACCAAAAACTTACGAACTGTTTTGACGGCAGCGGCATGAGTTACTTGTGGCTCTAAAAATAGGCAGATAGGATGAGCTATATCATTCTTTGATGCTCGTGCCTACAATATTTTCAGAAATCTCGTCAACCAGCATCTTATTTGGAGTTAGAACAATCTCTCAACGCATAAAATCTAGCCCCTTCCTCTGCTACATTGCATTCTATAGTTTGTCAATACCAAATGCTCATCTCGACCCGTTCCGATCTCAGTGTGTCCAATCCAATCACCTTGCGTTCCATGCTATCCACGCGGGCGCGCCAGTGAACGCATAGGAAAAAGATCTGGGTTGGGGGCAGCACAGGTGGAAGCGCTGTGCCATCTCGGCATGCATGCACGGACCGGACACATGCAGCTAGTACTTAGGCAGGCAGGCAGCGATATGCGTGTCATGTAGAGAGTCATGTAGCGACGTAGTCTGGGGGGGCAGGGCAGGGAATGATGATGGCACGGAGAAAACAAACACGCGCACATATTCTCATTGCAAGGGCTCAGGCTCCAGCTAGCGACCGTGCGAGCTAGCCTGCAGATGCAGGAAACGGCAAATTGGAGTGTCAAAAGACCGTACGAGCTAGCCTGCAGATGCTAGGACACTGGACACCGTGTGCGACGAAATATGGAGGGAGAGACAGAATCATGGTCGTGGGGGCGATGCAGGAAACGGCAAATTGGAGTGTCAAATAGTATGCCCTTCTGCGCCCGGCCCTCTCGCAATGATGCTACTACCCCTGTCCTGCCCGGGCCACACTCGCGTTGCTACTATTCCCTGTCTTACCCCATCTCACCATTCTAACATGTTCTTCAGTAGATCGTCAAACATTCACCTTGCACGTGTTTGTGTTACTAACCATGTTCTCCTTCCCTCAGAAAAAGAGAGAGCTGCTAATTAACCGTGATTATCTGACCGTTGGTTCCGTTCTTATCTTTTTCTTTTGAAACGATGTCACATAGGGGCGTGTGATGTCATTGTTGGGTTTACTTTGAACCTCGATCGACGCCACCCGACCAACACCACAATGCCATTCTCACCGAATTGTACTCGTTGTGGCTACTAGTAATGTACGTACGTGTAACAGTATGAATTTTTTTTTCAAAATTTCAAAACTTAAAATCCCGAAATCTTTACTGGACCGCACTTCTTCCCCTCAGCCCACCTCCTCCTCCCTTGGCCCACTTGGCCCTGTTGTCTCCGTCCTCGTCACCGCCGCCTATGGCAACCGTCGCACCGCTCTCGGCTTAACGCCGTCAGCGAACGGGTCCCGCCCCTCTGCTCTGCTCTGCATCGCCCGACGTCGCCTTCCACGCGTCGCTCGCTCCCTTCCCTTCTCTGCGCCACCGCCCTCGCCACTCTCCGCTCCGCCTACCACCTCGTCTCTGCCGAGCTCGCTGCCCGAGCTCCCCTCTGCCACGCTCGCTGCCCGAGCCCTCACGCGCCTAAGCGAGCGCATAGGCCCCGTCCCGGTGAGCTCATCTCCTCGGGAGATGGGCAGAGCATCCCGGCCGCACCGCCCCCGCCTCCTATAAAAACCGGCGGCCCTCCCGAGCTCCCTCTCTTCCTCTCCGAACCTTTCTTCGCGCACCCGAGCTCTCCACTCCTCCCAGAACATCCCCGAGCTTCCTCCTTTTCCTCCCCGAGCCTGGCGACCACACCACCGTCCTCGACAGCTCTGGCGAGGTGAGATCCAAACCCACCTCACTGTCGCCGAGCCGTTCTCCGGCGGTACCACCTCCTTTTCTTCACAAAAGTGAAACCTCCAGCCTCTGTAGATCCTCCCCGAGCTGCCAATTGCCACCGGTGACGGATTCGAGCCCCATCGCCGGCGGCTGCCCTCCCCTGCCTTTCCCCTCTATTCCCCACCCAGGCCGCCACCTCCCCTCCTTAACAGGCCAGCCCAATTACCTGTTGGGCTGGTTCTGATTGCAAGGGGCCGGTTCAGGCCGGCCCAATCCCCTTTTTCCTTTTATTTTTATTTTATTTATCTGCCAGACCGAAGCCCAATAACAGTCCACAACCCGAAACACGTTGAGCCCATTTAGTTTAGAATTTCTTTTTCTTCTTATTTTCTTTTTCTGTTGAGCCCTAAGCCCTAGCCCATATTCAACCCAACCCAAACCCAACTCGGCCCAACCTAAAAACCCTAATGGGCCCTATATTATTTTGCGGGCCGAATGAAAGGACCGAGATGCCGACTAGAGGGGGGGTGAATAGTTGGCTTATAAAATTTTCCTCTTTTAGTCTTTTGTTTAAGTTGTCAGATTAACTTCACAAGTTAATAGTGGACAGCTGTGACATAGGTGAGTGACACAGATGGAAACTATGTGTAAATTAACACACAGCTGTCACACAGGTGGAAGACACCGGTGAAGGGTTAACCTAACACAGGTGCTCTACTTAGACTGCCAGTGACACAGGTGCTGACACAGGAGAATACAAGTGAATGAGCAACTGTGTAACAGATGAACACATACAGGTATAAAGGTAATCTAGCACAGGTGAAAAGGTAAACTTAGCAGATCAAGTCTAAGAGACACAAGCAAGCAAGGATAAATAGATATGCATGCAATACAAGGAAGTAAAGGAGACTCAGGGATTTTTCACCGAAGTTTCCAACTCTTTGCAGAGAAGGTACGTCTCCGTTGGAGAGACCACTCCTAAGAGCTGGCCAGCACTAAAACGTGCTTCTTCTCCGAGTACCTGATCCTTCAGAACTCTTCCTTTTGCTTGTGGAGATCCTTTTGCCTTGCAGCAGGTAGACCTCAGAACACCTTCACAAACTACTGGTTCAGCCCACACAAACTTGGGTGATACCAGCAACTCCTACACCCGTCTAGGAGTAGACAAACTCCAAGAGTAACAGATGATGCAGCAGCAATCTCTTGGAGGAACCTTTGCTCGTGCTCTAGCTCACAAACCCACTCGAACTAACCCTTAGGCTCTTGGCTCTTGTGGAGTGGTTGGAGGCTTTGCAACGGTCGTATGTGAATCACTGATTTGAGCAAGGTTGAGGACAGAGTCCTCCCCTGGTCCCCTATATATAGAGTCCACAGACACCTGACTGTTGCCCTGTTGCCACGTAGGATTAAGTGAGCCACCGGTGTCAACCACCAGTGACACAGCTACACACTACGCCCAACTGTACCCGGCTCAGGCAGACCGACACCTGTGTCACCGGCGGCGCACACAGATGAACCCTTAGCTGATAGCAGCACTACTCAGCCCGGTCCTGGCACATGACATGCCCTCAGCATACTTCAGACTCTAATACCTATAAGGAGAGAACCTCCGACAGACTTCTGACACATCAGATCGCAGTGCAGGTACCTTAGCATTTACAAGCTCTCCCCTGGTACAGAGATGTACCTGAGTCATAGAGCGGAAGACCACCTGTGACACAGCTGTGTCACACCGGTGCCTAAAGCTCTAGGGTTTTCACTGTTAGTACTGCAGAGTACTAACACAAAACAGCTACATACTTTTGTGCAAAGCTATTGACACAGGGCAATTGGCCTCAAAGCACCAATCCCCTTGACCAACACTCTGAGCAATGAGCAAGGTTCCCTTAGACAACTGCTACTGTTTCATCCCTCTTGATAGTACGGGTGATTCCTATGGACTCAAAGAAATTAGCAAATCTAGGCTTTACCTGCCACCAACTGAAGTCACAGCCCTTGACGCATCAAGCCACCATCACC